>CM056595.1:924265-1138773 GCA_029721355.1 Tegillarca granosa
AGTTTGAATACCCCTATGATCCACTGACATTCCATTCATGAAGACCAGAAGAGATATAAAGCTAATAAGTTTTTTTGGAAATGTCTTACTTAAATGAGTATAAAAATATGAGTTGTGGCATTTTTATTTTCAGGAGAATTTTCTTGTCCAGCTATGTTTAAATGCAGGGGAACGCCCAAATGTATCCCATTATATTGGGCTTGTGATAATGTAGAAGATTGTCCAAACGGTGACGACGAAATATTATGTAATTTTAATTGTCCACCAGAATGCGAATGTAGAGGTTTATCGTTTAAATGTATATCTTTAAATAAAGATGTTGCTTTCAACATATCTAAATATGCCAGAAACATCGATTTGAACGGCGTTAAGTTGGATATTGAAAACATTATTCAAGATCTTTTCTTAATCTTGCCAATCTAAATTTGTCAGATTGTGGAATTCGTGACATCAAGCCTAATAATGCGCATAGTTTATTCCGAGAACTTAGAAATATGCTTGTTTTAGATTTATCTAAGAACTTGCTAACAATTATAAAATCATATACTTTTCAAGGACTTTATCATCTTAAAAAGTTATACTTGGAAGGAAATTCTGAATTGCATACGATACAATCATTTGCATTTCATAGTCTTCATAAAGTCTTATCTTTACGCATTGTCAATTCAAAATTGAAATACCTTGAAGAAAATTCTTTTAATGGAATGTCCTCATTGCGAGTTTTGGACCTTCGTAATAACAAATTGCAACATTTGGAAAAAGGTGTTTTTAGCGAGCTAAAGTCATTATCACACCTTTTTATTACCGGAAATGACATACACATCGGAAAAGATATGTTTCATGGTCTCGTTCGTATCGAATGGCTTAGTCCTGATTCTTATGATATCTGTTGTATGTCTCCAGCAACCGTTACCGGCAAGTCAATTATATGCACTGCTAAAAAGTTCCAGGTTTCTTCCTGTGATAATTTAATAAGTTATGAAGTTTTAAGATTGTCTATATGGGTTGTTGGTGGACTTGCTTTACTTGGTAATATGGGTAGCCTCGTGTATAGATTTTTATACGATAGAGACAGAATCAGACGGACATATTCTATCTTCATCATTGGTTTGAGTGTATCAGATTTCCTGATGGGAGTTTACATGTTAATTATTGCAGCAATGGACGTAAAATTTAGAGGACAGTATATATGGAATGACCTTAAATGGCGTCAGAGCCAACTTTGTGCTATTGCGGGAATTCTTGCCACTGTATCGAGCGAGTCTTCAGCCATGCTTATCTGTTTGCTGGCTCTAGATAGATGCTTATCTATAAAACTGCCTTTTTCACGAAAAAAATTCAATGTTAAGTCTTCAGTGATTTTATTGTTTGTGTGTTTTTCTGTGTCACTTTTGTTGGCTGTTATTCCATTTTTTCCTTTACCATATTTTGATGGTAAATTTTACTCCCGTTCTAGTGTATGTGTAGCTTTACCATTAACAAGTGACCGCCCAGCAGGTTGGGAATACTCCGTAGCAGTGTTTGTTGTATTAAATATGGTTCTATTTATGACCGTTGGCATCACACAACTATTATATACATAGACGTAAAGAAAACAATGTCATTGGCAAGAAATAGTCAGCTATCTGTGGAAATATCAGTAGCAAGAACACTAGCAGCTGTTGTAATGACAGATTTTTTCTGCTGGTTTCCAGTAGGTGCTATGGGTATGTATTTTTTTATTACTCCTTTTGAATAAAAACAACTAAGTATGTGGACATATGACATGCATAAATGAAATAAGTATTTGACAAAAACAACGGCTAACATTTTGACAAATGCGACTGAAAATATGCATTTTAGAACAGCAAAAACACGAAACTACACAAATAAACAGTAAAAACCCAAACAAGATTAAAGGATCAATTATAATTATTAAAGTTCTCGGCAATGAACGAACAGTCAAGTAAATATACACAGGTGTTGAGTCAGTACTATTGTAAACAGTAGCAATCTATGATTATATATAATTATTGTTGTATACACATGCAAAAAATAAAATGACAGTATTTTACCAACACCGTTATCATATATATAAAATTCTAATATTATTATTTTTATTATTTTTATTTTAAAAATATTAGCACGCTTTTAATATATTTTTTAAAACATTGATAAGAGTATGTTTGTATGATTATCGGTTATTACTGGATCGGCTATGTAAATGTATTACGTTTTAATTAGTCGACATCTGTTTCTCATATTCCAGGTATAATGTCGCTATTTAGTGTTAATATACCGTCAGGTGTTTATGCATGGGTCATTGTGTTTGTTCTTCCAATCAACTCTGCATTGAATCCTATACTGTATACATTTACAAAGATGAAAAAGAAAAGGGTAATTTTATTTTTAAATATATGTATGAACCTTTCTAAATAAAAAAAATGTTTGTTGACAAACGGACAAACAGAGATTGTAAACATAGCACGTATCTAGACAAAAACAAACAAGACAAAGTAGAGAATCCATCCATAATAAAAATTCACGATTTTTTCTTTTATATAATTATAAAGAATTGGATTTTAGAACTTACTTTTCCTGAGGGCCCTTTGTACAAGCAGATATAACTTAACACCATCAATAAAACAGCTTAATCTTCCTATAGAGATTTTTGTATATCCTTACAAAAGTACCTGTTAAATTTTGATGTGCCATATTTGCTAATTTCGGAAATTATTCCTCGTCAGTGGCGCTAGGGGACGAAAAGTTTAAAAGATAAAGAAAATAAACCAAACAGTTGGAAACTATAAATCCAAATTTCTAAAAGTATTGGAATCCAAATCCAGCTAAGGAATGTTTTGCATAAAGGTACAAATCTAAGTTTTAAAATATGTTTCAAAAGTTAAGACGGCTGAAAATTTAGCTTAAAGATTCGAAACCAAATGAAATAAACTTTATACTTAATATAATCCGAAGCCACACCAACAAAGCATTACAGTTAGAAATATTAAAATGTTTAAAATATACGAAACAAATATATGTTACTGAAAAAATGTGCTCGGCAATAGCCATGACAACCAAGGAAAGATAATGATAGCAACAGATGGTTAAAACAACCAAACATAACCAGACGAAATAAACGAATAACAACCTGACTATTGATTATAAATCTTCCGACGATTGTTCAAACACAGGGGTGGTGGTGTTTACTTGAGGGTCAAGTGCTATTAGAGGTATCTTAACCATCCTACTGATTTAAAAAGCATTGGTCCATAAATATGCAGCTTTAAAATTAGAAAAAATACCTAACTTTTCCCCCAAAAATTACGCATCAACGCCTTGCTGCTATTTGTGTATCGCTATTGTTGCGTTGACTAAGACACTTTTTTCAAGTATAAAAACGTTTTGTTAAGTGTTGTAGATCCTTAAAGTTTTACTTAGTTTAGAAACAAGATTTTAAAATATGAACATTCAGGGGTCTACCTAACAGATGTAAAAACTTTTAATTTATTTATTTTCAACTTCACATTTAATTTTTGTAGAAGCTTTAAAACAAATTTAATTATATCGTATATTAAAATATAATTTATTTTGTGTTTCAAGGCGTCATCAATGGCTAATTCAAGCCGTCCAGTTACAGGTAAGATAATAGAAGACATTTTAATATAAAGTGTTTTTTTTAAATTCCAATTCCGTAGTAGCAAAGTACTTACTTTGTCACTGAGAGAACGTTGATAGTAGTTATAATATTGTAAGGACTGTTTCGTATCGTTTACTTGTATTTATTAGTATTGTAAAAGCCGGTCATTCTAATTAGTTTTTGTCGAGCCTGATATTGCCATAAGGTGTCGTCGTAGGCGGCGTGTCAAAATGTGAAAGTTTATGTAATAGTAATTTATTTTCTACTGGATCAAAAACTAACCAGGCGAGACATTTAAATCCGAGGAATTCTTGTTAAATAACTATAACTATATAGGTATTCTCGAGTTATTGTTATCCAGAATATCAAGGTATGTTCCAATTAATTATATATCAACAACTCTTCCTTAATTATTGAAAAAAAAATTTTTGCTGAAAAAATTGCGTTCGTTAATAATCAAAGTTACTGATTAACTTGTGGTCTACCAATGTGCATACATTATAATGTCTAACGGTAATCCGCAGTTTCTGTTCAAAGTTGATCTTGCAATGTTTTTGTCTGAAATGTCGTAATGCAGTTGAAGTACAACGACGGTTTGTCTTAAGCAAAAGTGGGATAGCTATGGTCATGTGACCATGTAATAGAATTTTGATTACTAATAGAATAGAAATATTCAAAGTGTCAGGAAACAACTTTTTGAAACATAAAAAAATGTATCTAAAAGTTAATGAAAAACAGCAGTCACAACCAGGAACACGACACAATACAAGTGTGACAAAATAGCCAAACAAGAAAAAACAAAGACATATTGAGACCACTGATAATACAGTTACCGAATTTCTACGAACACAGGGGAAATGTGTAAAGATGCATGGCTTATTTGATGTGTGCGTTTTATATCAACCCCTGCATTATCCGATAAAATATGTCTCAAGGTTGAATTTCTTACTTCTAAGGATGGCGAGTTCAAATATTACTCCAAGTCTTGAAAAATGAGAGTTTTTAATTCTCGAATTGAACGAACCTTTTCTTTCCTTAGTTTCATCTTTTTATCTTAAAGTAAACTAATTTTGAATCATGCTTCCCTTAATTAAAATTAACAGGTGATAACGTAACGATCATGTGTAATAACACTGTCCTTTTCAGAGAGGAACCCATAAACATGCAATAACGATTTTTTCTAAATATTTATTTATTCTTTACAGATCAAACTATATGCAATGTGTAAAGTAAGGTTTAGCTTTAGGTTTAGTTGTGAAGTGTTCTTGGTGACTGTTGCCAAGTTTGCGAATGTTCTCAATAAGGATCAAGATTGTCTAAGTCCTTCGTAAAACATTTGGTCATTTTTTAAGATTTATTTTGATTAATTTAACAGAGACAGAAAAGTTAAAGTCATCAGTCATTCCACTTCAGCTTCATCAGTCAATCATAAAGAAATTCGACCCCAATGATGTATCAATACAAACTTACTTACAACAAGCTGGATATGAGTGGAAACATGTTTATACCGTCTGCTGGTTCATTATTAAAGAACTGAGACTCCTACACGCAAATGATATAACTCATGGAAAACTGACAGGAAGATAATGTTCGAGTGATTATCAAACAAATGGTTAGTATTACATGTCATAAAACCTGAATGTAACTAAGACTTAACTATAACTATGGGATGGTAGATAAATACTTATATTTGTCATTGTAGTATGTAGTAGTTATTTAAAATGAAGTAGTGAGTAAAATAAACACAGGTAGTATTTAACGCGCGTTATTTCGTTTGCTTGCAAAGTTGCTGCCTTCATACTGACAATGAACATCATTTTAAAACAGTTCAATTGTTATATTTTCGTTAAATATTTTTTTTAAATCATTCATTCATTTTAAGAATAAAAATCCCCATCTATAAACACATGCACACCGGGGGAATCCAGTGGACGCAATAGCTGAATTTAAGCCCGAGAACGACACATTATTAATTAACATTATTAACTATTTTTATGTGTGGTAACAACGGAGAATTTTGTTTGGAAAATTAAAGTTTTTTTCAGTATTTTGATGGTATTTTCTCGATTTTTCATTAACATGAAATAATATATATATATATAAAGAATTTCAACATAAATGCGTTGTTATTAGTGGACAATATTTCGGTCGAAAATCAGGTGCACTAGAGGCGTTTTTTTTTATTTTGGCGTAAAAGATTGCTGGCTATAGGTCTGAAGTGAAATTTGTAAATCTGAAACGGAGTAAACTGTAGCAGAGGGATAATTTTCAATGGCCATGCATGTGAGTTTCGAATCTGCACCAAGATATGTGACGAAGACAGGGATTTACCGAGAGATTTTTTCTGGAATGTCGACAGGTTGAGGTTGTTAGGTTGAGATTCACTTTAACATAATGTGCTAAGCTTAAGAAATATACTCATTCTCTATCCCTGGTGCGGTGCAAATATCCCTCAAAGTTAAGAAAATGGTCATTAAAAGTTTAGCAAGGGGTTTTTTAGTACTTAAACCATTTATTATAGTTTTGAGGAGTTGCTACTGTATCCCTAGTAAACTGATTAAAAAGCATGTAGCTGATTTTTCCGTTTTTTCCGATCAACAAACACAGCATGTGAAACGGACAATTTTCACTGGATGTGGCATACATGCGTGAATCTAATTCCAATGAAATTTACATCACTTGAAATTTACATCCCGCGAGACACAAAATTAATTGAGAAGTTGTACCATTACACAATGTCTCAAAATAATAGGCCGGGATGTAGCAGCTTTACCAAGGTAGGAAGAAATGTTTATAAGATCCGATTGTTCAAGAAGTGTATGTGGTTTGATGGTTTTGACAGACCAGTTCTCGTCTGTTATTTCAAAAGCACCATTTGATTTTTTAAACTCCGTCTCTCACAATGTCAATATCACGGTGAATATCAGCCAGGTGCCTATATATGTTATTAAAATTTTATTTGATTAATTTGTTCGATTTAATTTTGTGCATTTTAGCCATTGAACCGTTCTTGTAAAATTTTGTAAAAATGCGTTTTTCAAGCTTGTCTCGAATATAGCAAAAGTGACGTGATAGCCATGTTTGTTTACCTATGGTAATGTAGTTCCGGATTGTGTATTGTATTTTTTATGTATTCATACGCGGAGTGACAAATTTTTTTTGGCGTTCATTGTCATTAATAAACACAACGGCACTCAAGCTGGGAATTTCACAAGGCAAATGAAAATATAAGATTATAATACCCAGCGGTGTATTATTGGAGGACCATAACTAAATATAACCATTGGTTCATTAATGTGAATAAAATAAATCATAACATCAGATGATTGTACTATGAAGTTACTTTTTGCATTGAAGTTTGATGCACACGTATCCGACCAGTTTGGTCCTATAAACTGAAGTACACTTTTTATTTCGAAGTCATTGATAATACGGCTTGACTTGATAGAAAACTTCTAGTCGCCAATCGTGTAATTTTGCTACTTGTCCAAGTAGCGTGTTCGGTATCGTCGCCAGTCGTGTAATGATGCTGTTATATGGTTTGTTACTTGCCCAAGTAGCGTGTTCGGTAATGTCGCCAGTCGTGAAATGATGCTCTTATATGGTTTGTTACTTGTCCAAGTAGCGTGTTCGGTATCGTCGCCAGTCGTGTAATGATGCTCTTATATGGATTGTTACTTGTCCAAGTAGCGTGTTCGGTATCGTCGCCAGTCGTGTAATGATGCTCTTATATGGATTGTTACTTGTCCAAGTAGCGTGTTCGGTAATGTCGCCAGTCGTGTAATGATGCTCTTATATGGTTTGTTACTTGTCCGAGTAGCGTGTTCGGTAATGTAGCCAGTCTATCTGCGCTAGCGAATTTGTTTCCCTAAGCGTGAAAATTCGAAAGTAATTTATCAATCAAAACGGAAATTATTAACTGTAGTTCTAGTCAGCGAAAACTATTTTAGAGCCTTCATTAACAATATTTAATAAAGGAATAGTATTCAGCGACTTATGCACTAATGATACCACTAAAGGGTTGATAGTTACATACCAACAAATTACAATAACTTAATCCGGAGATGGAAGGATTTTTGGACTACTTGTGTGTAATGGTAAAGATTCAAGTTTTTGAAACGTTTTATGAAACTCTTTCTAAAATGATGTTTTCTTTTTCATTTTTTTCATTTCAGAGAATTGTTGATGTCTTTTTCCAGTTTACAGAAAAAACTGAAAACGATATGGCTCTAGACCTTTTTAATTATGGAGAGATTGTAAAACGGCTTATAGGAGCAAAACTAAAGCATGATAAGAAGGAATTTGGTAATATTACTGGAAACGATACATAAGTGGGAAAATAAAAGATGGAACAGATTAACCGTCCGTCCTAATATGACAAACATTTTGATTTTATTGTTGTACATTCAGTAGAATATAGAAATAATCTTATATAAACTGAAGTTATTTGTATTTTATTTAAATCATCTGTCTATACCATCTTTTATAGTTCGTAGAAATTTTCTTTCACGATGTTAAAATGTTCTTCATTATATATATTTTATGATATATTAAATATTATATATTGTTTTATATATTTTACTTACTTCCCCGGATATAGATGCAACGTAGAGTAATGCTGTAAATTTTGCCGAGCCTTGCATTGCCATAAGGCGAGCCTTGTAACTTTTCAGGTGTCGGCGGCGGCGGCGTGTCAAAATATGAGTTTATGTTAATGTCCATATTTCTTAAACTAATACTGTTATTGCATTGAAATTTGCAACAAAGTTTCATCATGCAGTTTTATTATGATTACACGAGTACTTAAGCTGATGTGTCAACTATTTTTTGGGTAAAAACTTGCTTTTTTAACGGAAAAAAAAAGAATTTTGAGAAAATGTAAAAGTTTATGTTGAAGTCCATATCTCTCAAACTAATACTGTTATTGCATTGACATTTGCAACAGTTCAATCATGCAGTTTAATAATAATTACATGAGTATTTAAGCTAATGTTTCAACTATTTTTGGGTAAAAACTTGCTTTCTTAAGGGAAAAAAGAGAATTTTGAGAAAACGTGAAAGTATATCTTAAAGTCCATATCTCTCAAACTAATACTAATATTTCAATGAATTTTTTTTTTTTTTTTTTTTTTTTTTTTTTTTTTTTTTTTTTGAAATTTTGAATTTAGCATGTACAATGTTAGAACATAAAAAATAGTATGGGTATTTCCAAAATATTGACATTTTTGTTTTTTAATATAAAGGACACATTTTGAGAAAATTTTGAAAGAACATCTTAATCTTGAAGAATTACATTTCAAATGTTTTTTCATTATTTTCTAGATTATATACAATGCTTGTTGACCATTTATTTCAATCTTAGGATAAATCTTAGATTTTAAATGAAAAAAAAAACCATTTTGTTCTAAACCAATATTATTTTGGAATTCAAATAAAGGTAAATTTGGTTTCTGTGTTATTTTCCTTGTATTAGAGTTTTTTTAAATTTTAGGCAGATTCAAGATTTGGGTTAAAAAATTGGGAAATTTTTTTCACTCAAAGAAACATGAATACTTTCTTCTAAAAGATGTGATTTAAGTTTTTGTGTTATGTACAATGATACTTATAGTTCAGCTATCCAGTGTTATGTGAAAAGAAAGATATGTGTTTGAAAAATACAATTTTATTTATGAAATGCATTTTTTCAACACCAATAAAAATATAATAGTTAGTCTGAATCTTAAAAATGTATTTTCCAATCGATCAAAAACTAACCAGGCGAGACATTTAATTCCGTAGAATTCTTGTTATCTTTCTCTTTTTTTTGTGTAAATTACAATATTCAAATTTTTGCATATGACAATACTGGTTATAATAGTTACATAAATCTTGAATTTGAACTTACATTTAGAAAATTTTAAAAATGCATGTATTTACATGTTTTTATTTGTATGATTTTTCGCCCGAGGTCAGAATTTCAGATAAGCTAACTTAAAGGCCTTCGAACCCAAGGCGTCTCTATGCTGTGGGTTCAAGTCCAGTCCGACGCAGATAGGAAAGGGTTTTCTCTTGTTGTAAGATCATGGCGATGTTAATGTATGACATAAGCGGTAAGTAAACTAACACTAGAACAAAACGGTTAGAAATACTCACACAATTTTACGGACTACATAAAGTTGTGATAAAAGTGATTTTTGATATAAAGAAAAATTTGCCTCGCCACAAATGGCTGAAACATTGCTGATGGCTTTGATATAAATAAAAATTTGCCTCGCCACAAATGGCTGAAACATTGCTGATGGCTTTCTTATAAATAAAAATTTGCCTTGCCACAAATGGCTGAAACATTGCTGATGGGACGAAAAAAAAAAGATCCAACTGACTTTTCCATCTTTGGGAATTCCGCTTACCACTACCATTTCAGAACTGATAGTCCCTACTACATGCGTGATAATCTAGACCATGAGACAATAATGCAGCCAGCATAAACCTGTTATTTCAAATAGCTAGATTTATTTATTTATTTATTTATTTATTTATTTATTTATTTATTTATTTATTGTAACTTGAATTATATTTTCCACAATAATGAAATTCATAATTAAAATATTATCTGATTACTGTATTATTATTGGACAGGATATTCATAAATAGTTGTTGTATGTTTGATAAAAAAAGTTTAAATTTTTAGTTGTTCAAATTAATAAAAGATAATAAAAAATTAATAAACACTTGCCTTGTCATGATGGAGAGATGGTTGAAATCGGATAAAACATCAGATAAAATGTTGTTATTCAATCGAGTGCTCAGCAGAGGTCAGACGTTTTATCAGTGGGTCGGATATTTCTTTTGTTTTACATCTTTTATAAACCTTTACTGTTTTGCGTCTAGTTGAATTCGTTTTGCATTCTGTTCGTTTGCATATGCTCTTTTCCGGAATTATTGCTGTTCTTTTGGATTTATATATTTTTCCACATTAGAAGGTTATATAACGAAACATAAAGAATACAATGCAAAAAGATGCTAATTACTACAGTCACAAACAACTGTTTAAATAAACTGATATAGGAAAGAGTAACAAATAGTATATTTAATTTCATTTATTCTTTTATTGTTTGATGCCATGTCGATACGAACTACCCTGGTCAAAATGTTGTCTACAATTATACAATTCTGTTTAAAACATTGTAAAATAATGCCAATAAAAACGATTCATCCTTATAATGATAAATGTTAGTTAAAACTTAAAATGTCTCTGACATAAAAATATCTTTGGTTATTACAAAAAAAATATAACTCTAATAACTACAACGATTTTCATACAAGAGTCGTTTAGTCGGAGGTTTAAGCCTCTTTCGGATGGGAACTTAAAATAAACGAGGTCCTGTGTTACGGCAGGTGTGGCACGATAAAAAGCCCTGCTGTATAAAGCGACCAGCGCAACAAATTTTCTGCACTTTCGCCTAGAGCTGGCGACGTCTCGATGTAAGTGAAATATTCTTAACTGGGACGTTTAACACCATTACTCTACTCAACTCTCTTAAATCTATTAGACTAAGACAAAGCCACATCCAGACACATAAGAGGCAAAACTTTTATACTCTAATACCAAGACACACGAGGCTAACGTTTTCACATACTGTCATTATGCCTATCGTAAAGAGCATTTTAGTAACAATACAAGTAAATGAAAACGCTTCAGAATTTAAGATGTAATTTGCAAACTATTATGATGCTTATATTGGTTTATAACCCTGGATAACACGCATCATTTGTTTACGTTGACAACAATGAGGTCCGTTGGCTTATATTATGAACTTTAATGCTAAAATCATTAATCGCGAATTTCCATTCCATTCTGAGGTAAATAAAACACAATTTTAGATAAATGAACTCGTTATTATATATCCTGACATTCCGATGGTCTTTGTAGAGTCAGCGGAGTGTTTGTTTACATTGTTTTTCAGACACGGAGGATCTGTTGGGAATAACTGTCAAGTGATATTAAATTACTAAAATACTTTAGGGAAATCATCATCATATATTTTTAATTTTCATATTTGTATTTATTTCTGTAAAATTGTTTTGAGATCTTTTACGACCCTTTACTAAAACGCTTATGCTACTCCATAAGTTAATACCCTATTCAACTTAGATGTTTTATAAAAACAAGGATTGCCAAACTTAAGGGGTCTATGAGTACTAAACCTTCTTAGTGCTCAGGGACTCTGAGATTCCTGCAATCCTTCCGGACATGCATAACGAATATTGTGTTGACCCAGCTTCCAACAACATTATCCTCTCTTGCAAGAAATTCTATGTTGATCGTGTTTTTATGGAGCTTGGTTTAGATAGTATATCAGAGAATCCTTCTTATATCAAAATTAATTTTTCCAAAGATAAAGTTCTTTCCAATCGTAGAAGTTTTTTAGTCTTTCGTTATCATTTTAAAACAGGAACAACATATTAATGTACTACTAAATCATTATCAGTAATTCTAACATAAATTTTGACTGTCGTCAAAAATGGCCTTACTTAACAGGGATTCTGGTTATTGTGTAAAACACCATGCAGACTGCAAACAAAAATATACTGAAGATATCTTTTGTCAGGCGAGCTAAAATACCATTAAGAATGCAACTAAAAATATCGTTTTACAAGATTTCTGTTGACTGTAACAAGGACAAAACCTTTAGGGTGTGAAGGAATGGAAGTTATATCAAACAAATTATTGGAAAATTTAATATTTCTTTTTACGTTTTAAATATCAGACATGCAAAACGGTTCTCGTCAATAGAAAAAATAATGATAATAAAATTACTATTGGGATAATTTTTACGCAATTTTACTAATGATATTGTTGTTGATAAGCGAATAATTGATCCATTTTATTCCACTTTGAAATATCGTTCATTTACTTTTAAATGGTGCCCACCTTTTTATTTTGCAAGCTTCATCGTTATTCAACTAATTATTTATACCTACCGTTATGTTATTTATTTACTTTATTTATTCACAAAAAATAAAAAACGGTCAACCAAGTTACTTATATCTAGTGCCCAACGGGGATTCTGGTTATTATGCAAAACACCATGTACACCGCAAACAAAAATATACTGAAGATACCATCAACAAAATGTTAGAGTATACCATTGGTCACGAATTGTGCATCTGTGCTTGCTGATTTGTTTCTTCATTCATATGAATCAGATGTTTTTGCAGAATCTTGTAAAATGCGGAGAACAGACTGTAGTATTGTACCTGCTTCTGTGTATGGTGTGTATGTTTCACAGTTAATACGGTATGGTAGAGCTTGCTCCTACTACAGAACTTTCTACAATGAAGTAAGCTGCATACAATTAAATTGTTGACTCGAGAATATTGCAAGCCTAAGCTAATCAAGGCGCTTAAAAAGTTTTCAGCCGTCATCACAAAATCGTTCATAAATATTAGTCATTATATTCAAATTTATGCTGGATATATTTGACCTCTCATAGTTCCAAGTTCCTTTCATTCTCACGGTAGCTAGTTAGACAAGAGGTGCTTCCGCATCACCCAGTCTCACTTTTTTATGGAAGTTTGCTTGTATAACTGAATTGGCCAGTTTTCAAAGTTTTTACTTTGATATTTGGGGGATGGTGATCTGGACACGGACCGGTAAGTTTGTGTTTTATTATCACAATTCCAATGATCTCAGCTACTTCACGAATACATTATGTTTCCTATAAAGCTATAATCATTTTATAAATGTATAATCATTTACTGTTTTTTCATATTTTTTATCAGTTTAAGAAACAGTCATACTAAGACAGTAATCTAGAAAACATAAAAGTTTTATCCACCTGTTAATGTCAAAACTAATTAATGTTATGAATTTGGAAACTTAAGAGATGAAAGTAGCTAAACAGAAACTCTTACATTATCAAGGCATTCAGCATAAATATTCGTGAAAGATAAGAATCGTCCAGTTAATAAACAAAGTTTTTACTTTGTTTTTAGGATTGTGATTTGGACAAGGACTGGTATGTTTGTTTTATTATTATACATATCCTTTAACACGTACGATTACTTCCATTTTTGACCTCTATATAATAACCTTTCTTCAGAAAGACAAAAATAACTTTCTGGGGAAAAAAAACAATAAAACTTTTAATATGTTGACATTCATTTATTGCTAAACAGTCAAGCAGCTAAATGAAGCAAATGACAAATGTATATATAATACAACAAGCAACATAAAATGCATAAAATAATTCTCCCTGTCAAAACTCAACATAGAGCACACAAAAATGCTGGATTAAGAAAGTCTCCCTGTCATAGCCCTATAATAAGAATGTAAGTTATACAATAATGTGATAATATTTGAGAATGAGTGGATGGTTTCTACTGTGCAGTTATGTTCTAAATAGAGCTTAATTTATACATTTCGAGTGTTTGTTTCAAAAAGCAAAATTAATTTTACATACAAGTTAGCCTGTCAAGGTTAATAAATAAATCATTCATTAAAAGCTATAGTTTTTGAATGATATAAAAAGGTCCAATGAAATTATTCTTTCAAAATCATATTTCTAAGAAGGATCAAGATTTTGCAAATTTTTAAACAGAAACCAAAATACTAAAAGATCTGAAGTCTAACAATAAAAAAAACCTTTAAATATATATAAAAGGTGACCATATCATCACTTTATGTATCTTAGACAATGTGGATCAAAATCTAGTATTAACAACAAGTTAAAAAAACGCAACACTAAAAATATCAAGCATGTTAAAGTTCTTATTACTTACTCAGTCTTAAAAAAAATCTGTATATATTTTATTCTAAATGGATCCCAAAATTAGCCCTACATAGTGAACAACTTGACAGGGAGTGGTCTCCCTTAAGCCAGCCCTACATTGTTTGATTGACTCGGAACAGCCCTTGTTAATTTGCCCTAGATTATAATGATTGGTGGGAAGACTCCTCCCATTTAAATCAGCCCTGAAACAAGAGACTGGGAGACTGGGAATGCTTGGGCAAATATAACAAACAATAAAGTAAAACCATTTACATCATACAATAAGGTGGAAATGTACAAAATACAGTAATCAGATCAGATCATCAATTATTTAGCAAATGTATTTACAAAAAAATAACAAGCTTTTATTACATATGTAAATTGTCCTGACAAATATAAAATTAAACAACATTATATTTACACAACAACAACAATATACATACAATTCATACAGCATATATCACATAGTTTTGGTCCAATCAAGCTGTAAAAACAGTCAACTTGTTTAATCATTCTTACTTCTTCTTCACTTTACATCTCCCTTTGAAAAAGTCATTATTTTTACTTAATTTCTCACCCTAAAATGCACATATTTATGTAAAAACATTTCTTAACAAGCCATTTCTCATCTTGCTATTCATATTTTGATTAAATTTTGTATTTCTTGTTTTTGTTTTTAAAATCCAATTGTTCCATATCATGTAAATATCATTTATTACATGCAGGTCAATCTGTTAATAATTTGATATTAGAAATGCACCAAATAATGCTCTATTGCATCATCCCTGATTTTACAAAAAAAAAAAAAATAAATAAATAAAAATAAAATATTCTAATGTTTTCTATACTTATTTTAAGTGCATAAACTTAACTTTTTATTATGTAATCTGAACAGCATCATCTTGGACACTTCTATCTCACATGTATTATCAAACAAATTAATGAACACACACACACACACACACACACACACACACACTTTCTCCTTTACATGCATCATTAATCAATCACATGCATTCTGTCCACATCACAATGTCTTGTCATCTAAACTAAATATGAACAAACATATTAACCAAGACTATAAAACAAAACCACATTTTGTTTGATAAAGCAAACACATTTATAGAAAGAAAACCTGAAAACTAACGACTTCAGTTTTTACTTTTCAAAGTGTCTGATGGGGTTTATAGGCATACCGGTAGCATGTAACACACTAAGGACTTATGTTTTTACTTTCAAAGTGTCTGATGGGGTTTATAGGCATAACATGTAACACACTAAGGACTTATGTTTTTACTTTCAAAGTGTCTGATGGGGTTTATAGGCATAACATGTAACACACTTAGGACTTATGTTTTTACTTTCAAAGTGTCTGATGGGGTTTATAGGCATAACATGTAACATACTAAGGACTTACGTTCCTTACTTTCAAAGTGTCTGATGGGGTTTATAGGCATAAAATGTAACACACTAAGGAATTACGTTCCTTACTTAAAGTGTCTGATGGGGTTTATAGGCATAACACATGATCAACATCACATCATATTTGTAATATTGAAAAAAAATTTAATATGGGAAGAAAGGAATACTAGAAAATCAAATGAAGCAATGCACTGTTCTTTAGATAAATACTACAGCTAGTAAAACATTTTATATTATATACAATCAATTACAAATATCAATTCATATATATATATATATATATATATATATATATATATATATATATAATTATATGCAGAACTAATTTTTAAAAGCTAAATAATTTATGAATTGATAAATGTTTAACTGTTAATTGGCACTGAGATAAGGTGGAAAATGTTTGTATCACTAAAAGATCATTATGGTAGAAAGGGTGTGAATCATAAAAAAGTTTAAAATTCAAAAAGCAACCATGAAAATAGCTTGAGATTAGGTTAAGGAATTTTTTGATTGATGCAATTAAAATCAATTTTACAAAATTAAATTTGTCAATGATGGAAGTTGTTTTAAAACATACCTTAGTGATCCTATTTTAGTGTTATCTGCTAGAAATGTTTGTAAAAAGAAATGGGAGATAATAAAGTAATTTTATCACCAGAAGAAGAACCTGTTTACCCGATGGAAGTAAATGTCTGTGTAACCTATTACCTAGCTTTGGTATGTACCCTATGTAGTACATATTTATCATTTAGACTAGAATATTTTTTTATCTAATTATATAGGTTTATATTAATTATTTACATGGCATAAAACTAAATCCATGGTGTACATCAACTTTCATCAACCAGCATATTTACCCTTTCAGACAATTGTCTATGAAAATGGTGTTGATCATATTATAAGCTTGTTGGTGCAATATATGTTTACTCGTTTAAAAATAACCAAGTTCAGTCGAGTTAGGGTAATTTTTTCAAACTTTTTGTATTTTATTTGTCACTTCCATGTAAGTTGATGGTCTAGCTAACTGTACATAGGCACACAGTAACTGTGATCATGTTCTGATGGGCTAGCTAACTGTACATAGACACACACTGTGATCATGTTCTGATGGGCTAGCTAAGTGTACATAGGCACATACTGTGATCATGTTCTAATTGGTAGCTAACTGTACATAGGCACACAATGTGATCATGTCCTGATGGGCTAGCTAACTTTACATAGACACACACTGTGATCATGTTCTGATGGGCTAGCTAACTGTACATAGGCACCGCAGTGATATGTTCTGATGGGCTAGCTAACTGTACATAGGCACACACTGTGATCCTTTTCTGATGGGCTAGCTAACTGTACATAGGCACACACTGTGATCATGTTCTGATGGGCTAGCTAACTGTACATAGGCACCGCAGTGATATGTTCTGATGGGCTAGCTAACTGTACATAGGCACATACTGTGATCATGTTCTGATGGGCTAGCTAACTGTACATAGACACACACTGTGATCATGTTCTGATGGGCTAGCTAACTGTACATAAGCACCGCAGTGATATGTTCTGATGGGCTAGCTAACTGTACATAGGCACACACTGTGATCCTTTTCTGATGGGCTAGCTTACTGTACATAGGCACACACTGTGATCATGTCTTGATGGGCTAGCTAACTGTACATAAACACACACTGTGATCATGTTCTGATGGGCTAGCTAACTGTACATAGACACACACTGTGATCCTTTTCTGATGGGCTAGCTTACTGTACATAGGCACCGCAGTGATATGTTTTGATGGGCTAGCTAACTGTACTTAGACACACAATGCTACTCATGTAATTATAAATTCTCAAACTGATGAACATTAGATGTATTTCAACATTCAAACAGTCACGGTTAAAAATAAAACTAAAGCATTCAGTTATAAGTTGATGTAGAATACATAACAAAAAAACATTTTTACACTGAAATTTTTTAGGTAAAAGCCCTACGGATGTTTACTCACATGCATAAATTATGGGAAAAAAATAATAACAATCTCTTTTTTTTTTTCAGATTGGTGGTTCATTAAAAGTGACCAGTCATTATTTCAGATTGGTGGTTCATTAAAAGTGACAAGATTTAATTAACTTTATAAATTATAGTTTAAATTTAAAAAAAGCTTGATTTAAATTTCCACTAAAAATCTGAATGAACTTCACATTACAATGCCAACAGCTGCATATGTCATTAAGATTTATCTCCCATAATATGTATCTGACAGCAAACAATACATCCATACCTGAAGGTTTATGGTTTATTAAAAAGTTGTTGGAAAATTATATATGAAATAAACATTTCAACTATTAATAGATCACTAATTTTACACAGAACATTGATGCAATTAATTTTTTTTCTTCAAAAAATCAAAATGGAACCTTAGCTATTTAGGTAACTTATTACTTTTAAAAATAATCCATGTTTAATCTATGTGAACCTTATGGAAAAAAAAAATTATATTAACTTCATATATATATACCCAAGTATACACCTATATGTACAATGCCATAAGCTTACATGATCAGAGTTCAGTTTAAATTGTAACTAATACAAACTGCTTAGCAGTTTTATTTCTTACAGAATACAAAAAAAAAATTAACTTAAATAAAATATGTGGAGTGATATAGCAGATGAACCTGCTTGGCAGGAAGGATGATATTATATAATCCATGATAAAAATACTCAACATTATGACATAATTCATAAATTAAACCAAAACAATAGTATTCCATTCCATTCTTATACGAACATTATTTATATATCAAAAATAATTATTTTGTGTTACAATTTTTTTCCAAATGATATATAAAATACATTTTATACTCTCAACTTAAAAATTCAAAAAAAGAGCTATAAGAAGAGAGAGTAACTTCCCAGTAAAAAAATTAACACTGAATTCAGACATATGAACACTCAAACAAGGGCTCTGATATACGACTTTCTTCTAAACAATTTCAAGAGCAGAACTACAAATGGTGAATTTTTTTTCCCATATTGAAAATCTTAATTAAATTTTGAAATTAGTTTTTAGTACATTCATTCATAAAAATAAATAAATTCACAATTTTTGAAGGAATTTTTAATGTATTATAACTAAAGTTTTTGGTTTTGATGAATATATTCAATCTTCAACAATTGTGCGACCACATGTGCCATTCATTATGCATTAATACTAGTTATAACAACATTCTTACATAGTATTTTACAGAAACATGACATTAATATATAAAAGTAAAAATTATAATTTTACTAAACCCTTACAAAATCTGAAATGACAAAAAGAAAGAAATTTTGATCGTTATACTCATAAAACAAAGTTACTTCTCCATATATACAATAACACAATCAGCATTTACAAACTCTGTGCTCACATCTATACATGCTTTAACTCAAATATGATGTGTAAATTTGGGGCAGGCATATAAATATATACAATGTATACATAAATAAACAATGAACACTTTTTTCTGATCCCACTTCAAATTAATGAACATCAAAATACAAGTAACAACAAAATTTATAAATTTTAACAAATGAACATACATACAAACTATCAACTTTCAGAAGGAGCCTTCAGAAAATCAGGAGAACAGCTTAGCTAGACTGCATATCCAAAATGAGCATTAGAAGAGTTAAAATTGATTTTCTAACTATTTCATAAAAAAATTTAATTTTAGATTGTGGGTATGACGTAGCTTTTCATTATCAAATGACACCACTGATGGTGTCATTCTTTAATGTGATAACAACCTTAATTACCATCATAATTACAACATATTACGAGATACATTCCATTAATTAGTCAAGAAATTATGCATGACTGATAGAACACTAAACTCCAATATGATGAATATTTCAAACTTGCACTTATAAATTATCTAGAAATAGTTACAGTAATAAAATATCAGAAATAATTTAAGAAGTGAACAACTGCAGTAACAATTTCCCAACACATTATAATTTTCATTAAGTTTCTTGTCTTTAATTAAAAAAACGGTTTTTGATATCTTTCAATAATTAAAAACTGCACAAGTTTATATAAAATGGAAGAATTAAAAGTACCCAACAAGACAAAATTAATTTTAAATTTTCAATAACGACAACAGAAATGATATATATAATCATAATAAATACATTCCACTTCATTATTATGTATGACAAGCATCACAGTAACTCTTACTTTACATCCAAGCTCAAAACTTATATATAAAATACATACTTAAAAAGCAATTTACAACATCATCATCAATAACAACAAAAATATGAATTAACTTTACCCTAGTCCATTCTGATGAAAAAAAATATTTTTTTATTGTTGGACAAGATACAAAATATTTTAACTGATGGTTTCTTAACCAATGAAATAAGACAGTGGTAATCAAGTAGTATGGGAAGTACAGATTCAGTTAAGTCTGGTCCAAATATTCAGATAATTGTTTTAAAATCTTCACATAATCTGTTATCTTGACAAATCTAAAGCATATACAGATTTACATATAAATAAACTCCATTTTGTAAAACCATGGCGATAATTAAACACAGATCTATGGTATACATGTTCTATTACATGTGGATTTACTACAGTGCATTCCATTTTTCAGGATTTTCCTGTACATGATATGTTTCATAAGCTAGTAATTTGACACACACAGGTTTGACTTCAGATCCCTCCGGATTCAGTTTCCGTGTGGACAACTGTTTATGTTTATGATATTTATATGCACAGAAAACAAACAACAATAATAAAGTCATCACTAGAACTGCTAACACACAAATAATGGCCAATGCTATTGGCTCTTCTAGCTCATCTTTCTGACCTGAAAAATTAATTTAAGTTAATAAGTAGAAATACTGTCAATTGAAATAATTATTAAGCCTAATATTATCATTATTATTATTATTTTTTTTTGACTTTTGTGGTAAGAGTTTAGTTAAGGTTCATGCCTCAAACATTATCTAGGAAGTGTAAAACAAAGACATCCTTCCAGTCATCCTAGAAAAAGGATGGATACTTTCAGTCTCCCTGACTGGGGACATGTGGTCAAGAGATTCAGACTGAACATTAATGATTCAGGGGTTTTGGGTTGTTTTTCAACCAAACTACATCTAGAAAAAGGATGGATACTTTCAGTCTCCCTGACTGGGGACGTGTGGTCAAGAGATTCAGACTGAACATTAATGATTCAGGGGTTTTGGGTTGTTTTTCAACCAAACTTACTGGTGACGTGTGGTCAAGAGATTCAGACTGAACATTAATGATTCAGGGTTGGTTTCAAACACCTACATCTAGAAAAAGGATGGATACTTTCAGGGTCCCACGTGACTGGGGACGTGTGGTCAAGAGATTCAGACTGAACATTAATGATTCGGGGTTTTGGGTTGTTTTTCAACCAAACTACATCTAGAAAAAAAAGGATGGATACTTTCAGTCCTCCCTTACTGTGGATGTGTGGTCAAGAGATTCAGACTGACATTAATGATTCAGGGGTTTTGGGTTGTTTTTCAACCAAACTACATCTAGACAAGATGGATACTTTCAGTCCCCCTGCCTGGGGACATGTGGTCAAGAGATTCAGACTGAACATTAATGATTCAGGGGTTTTGGGTTGTTTTTCAACCAAAACTACATTCTTTGTCCAGGCATGCAATAACTATGTTCTAGTTGATCTAGATTAAAATTGAAAGCTTATATTGGCAGAAATGCTAAAGTGAGCTGTGTGGTAGACTAACATCCCTTTTAAAGGAGAATATTGTTACTACTTCTTGTTGCTTCATTAAAAACAAAAATGGACACATGCCTAATAATATAAACTATTATACAAACTCATACGTAAATAGTGAAGACTTTAATATAAACTATTATATAAACTATGTGAAAATCAAAAAGAAAGGTAAATAATTTTATTTTATTTGTGAATTTCCTTCAGTTCTTTATTTTTCATAATATCATTTTTAAAATAAAATGTTAGTGAATAAATAATACAAAAGTCTACATAGAACAAATAGATAAACTTACCCAATTTTTGAAGTTGATCATCTGGTTTATTGGTATCAGGTTGTGGAGTATATTTCGACATATCTAAAAATAAAGAAAACAATAATAAAAATATGCATTTTCATGTTTATGTCCGAGGCATCATGTCAATTTTTTTTTACATCCCCTAATTCCTTGCACACCTTTTACATAACACAACCAAAGTTACAATACTACTTCAATGTTTCTATCTTGCATGCAGTTGACAGGTTGGTGTTTGTGCAAAAGAGTAAACAGTTTTTTCCAATACATCAAGGTCAGTTTAGAGATGGATGGGGAAACCAAGATGCCCATAATAAATAAATGACCTTTGGCAAGCCAACTGACAAGCTTTTTGACATTAGGATCAAACCCTCAAAATGAATTAATTTGATTTGAAATTTCCATCTAGGAAGTCACTTCAATATCTTAAACAAGCACCTAGTGTCAATAGTTATATGTAGATGGTTATCTGAATGTTTTTCTCTATAACTTTTTTATTGTTTTTAAATAATAACTGATTGCTAAACCTCCTGGCAGTTTTATTTAACTGTGTGAATCATCAAAAACATTTTCAGGCATGTTTATGAATACATACTGAGACAAACTGGACAACACTGGTCTGGAGATTTGACCAGATATTTACATCTTGGTAGGTCACATGGGTAGTGGACACACATCTCTTCACCATCAAGACAATAACATTTGGAACAGTTTTTGGTAATCCACTGCTCTCCATAGCTGTATACAATACCATCAACTTTACAAAACTTTGGATAATTTACATCTGAAATTAGAACAATAAAATCAGCTACTATAAAAACCAAAGAAAGAGTAACTGTGGAGTGTTAGACCAGACCAGAGCTAAATTTACAGGAAGGTGAAGCTTAGAACAAGGACGTGTCAGCCCAAAGCTTGAACTTGGGATAGCATCATACCAAAGCTGAGATTTTGGTAGTGTCAGCTCATAGCTTTAGACTTTGGGTTGCATTGTACCAGAGCTAAGATTTTGGTAGTGTCAGCTCAGAGCTTGGACTCCGGGTCGCATTGTACCAGAGCTGAGATTTTGGCAGTGTCAGCTCAGAGCTTGGACTTTGGGTCACATTGTACCAAAGCTGAGATTTTGGCAGTGTCAGATCAGAGCTTGGACTTGGGGTCACATTGTACCAAAGCTGAGATTTGTGCAGCATTTTGATCTCAAAAGGACACTTCAGTTGTAAATAGCGATTTAAATCCATCTGCTAGTCAAATGTCTGACCTGTATTTAACAGCAAAATTATCAAGTCAGTGACTTTTCTTGTTTAATAAGGCATACAAGTGAAAAATTCTTCTTGGAATGAGCCAAAGTAAATTAATTTTTTCATATGAGGTTCAACAAACCCAAACATGTAATTTAACTGGAAATTCCTTCAGTCTATCAAGCTCATGTGACCTTGAACTAAAGGACATGACCTTGGTTTAAGACAATGTAACATAATTATAGCCAGAGGTATGATATTTACCTAAACAAACTGGACAACACTGTCCTTTATGTAAGATAGTATTGACACAAGACACAGCTGGACATGTTTGAGAGAAGCAGTGTACTTGACCATTTCTACATGTACAGCTTTGACAAGGTGTGGTCCTCCATATATCTCCATGTTTGTATGTAAATCCTTTTTCTGTTCGACACATTCTAGTTGTCGGTAAATTTGGACTTGGTAAACCCTCCTCTTCACCTATAACACATAAATTGTAATTCTATTACATACTACCCTTAAATCAGGAATGTTCGTGGGGGATTAAATTTTGCTATTTTCCTGGGTAAAAGAAAAACAAGAAGTTTAATGTCAATGAAATCTTTTTCATTATCAAAGTCCTAATGTGATTTATTTTCAAAAAACTCATTTTTACTAGACTGTCTCCTGACAAAACTTTTCTCAATTGCAAAACAACGGAATTTTAAGCTAATGAATATTCTACAGTATCTATAAGATATTAAAATAATCATTTTTTGTTGCAGAAGTATTACAATCTCATTGAGGAAGTGATCAGAAATATCAGCAACATTTAGAATGCAAAATACCTTAATTTAGCTCAACTAATCATATTTTAAACTTAAAAAAAAATAAGATTCATTTCAAGATCCACTTGATTAAAATACTAAAATTTGAACTTAACCCTAAATTGATATATTCAAAACTAGACAATGAGAAGCACAGTAATCCTTGGGATGAAGGAACCTGAGAACATAATCCTGAACATTATATTTGGAAGGAATGTTTATATCAGTGATACTTATTGTTAAATACTTTAATACTGTAAAATCACAAATATTCGTGGGGGATTAAACTTTGTTATTTTCGTTATTTTCCTGGGTTACTGAAAACCACGAAATTAAATGTCATTAAAATTTTTTAATTACCATTGCCCTCAATGGGATTTATTTTCACAAAGCTCAATTCCACGAAAATTTCTACCAACAAAATTTTTTAAAAATGGCAAAACCACGAAATTTCAAACCAACGAATATCAATTATTCTACAGTATATTACTGTAACAGTTTACTCACTTTGACATATAGGACAACATCTTCCTGGTATGAGCTTTGGATAATTACACAAAAATGGTGGACATGCGCGAGTTTCACAAAGTACACTGCCATCATGACAAATACACTCAGTACAGTTGTCCAAAAACCAGGTCTCACCCTCTAAATAATAGCCACCATTAGCTGACTGACATGATTCCTGTTTACCAGTTGTTGGAGGCAATATGGCATTACCTAAAATGTAAATATATACATTGCTCAAATCAGAGAATGAAACACTAATGGAAAATATTGGTACATAAACTGAAGTTGGTTACTATAGAAATCTAACGTATCAATGATGTAAATTTGTACTTAACTTACTATGTGTCTTCCTGTAGGGATAAATTGTCTGTGATGTTTTGTTTTAAACTTTCTTCCTAGTTTAATTTAATGTTTTATTTGAATTTTTGCATTCACACAAATGCATATTAAAGGTATAGACAAGGACTTCCATTTTTTTGAATGAGTGGTTTATTATTTTCTTTTATAAAGTAATCAAATTGTCTTTATCAATAACATGTTTTAGGGAATTTTTGAAACTGATATTGTCAGAAGAGGAAAAATTACAAGACTCTCAGAAATATTGATTATATAGAGCAATAAATATATGTTATCTCCTGCAAGTTTAAAGTTCTTGACTCAGAACAATAAAAACAGAAAAGTTGTGTGGATACCCATATAATATACAACTGTCTGTGATTTCATAATAGACTCCAAATTAATGCTTATAACAGCTAGTTGGTTATGTAACAATAATTTTAGCATAATTATTATATTTTTACTTACCTGGACAGGTAGGACAACAATCAGCCAATCTGAAGACAGGATTACTACAGGAAGGACGTGGACATGAGATCAGTGAGCACATTTCTCGTCCATTATAACAGTAACACAATCTACAACCATCATGCCACGAATCTCCATCTTCATGATGAGAGCCATCAGTAGAAAAGCAAGGTTTACCAAACACATTAGGATTACTTTTACTTGGAATTGTGGCAGATTCTAGTAAAACATGATCTAAATGATAAATAAAATACAATATGCATCAGACAAGTTAATTTTTTCGTTAGAGTTGTCTCCCTTACAATAGCTGATTTTGATGCCGAGTAACAATAAAATGTTGTATGTGTTGTGTTAGCATCTAATAGCCTCAATACCTAGGTCATTTATTACTCAGGCATTTTTCAATAAAATAAAACAATCAAATTTCAACAAAAAGGTCTCTACTACATTAAAATTACCAACAGAAATATTTTAAGGAGAAAAACAAGTGTAAGACAATAATCCATAGCCAGTTTCCCATTTTTTATTGTCTAATAATGTAAAGCTTAAGTGATCATAAAAACCAAGAAAAACAACAATCATACTAAAATTGTATGGTTATATATGTCAGAAACCTAACAACATCAATTTAACTGACATCTCTGTTAATATATACCACGTGTAACTAACAAAAAAAAAAAAAAAAAAAAAAAAAAAAAAAAAAAAAAAAAAAAAAAAAAAAAAAAAAAAAACAGAGAAAGCAGGAAGTACTGACAATTTAGTAGAACAAACAGCATACTGTTAATATGAAATTTAACACATTTTGTACAAGAAAAAAATATTTAATACATTTCTAAGACAAAATCATTCACTCAGATAATCAGAGTTAAGAATTTTCAAACTCGAAAAATATTATGAAAAAAATTGTTTTACTGACTTTATGTATGGAGATCAACTAACTTGCATTAATGACATTTTAATAAAACGTATCAAAGATTACTCCTTGATTGCATCATTCTAATTTAAAATGTCTTAACTGTCAAGGAAGTATAATTAATTCATCTTTTTTTTCCTGTATCATGCTTACCTTGATCAATATTTAACTTTAAAATTCAAGGTACTTAGATAAATTTAACTACTTTTAAATCAAAATGAACACATATTAAGGTGGGTTTAAAAGAATAAGAAACTTCATCAAATTTATGACTTGTGTGATGTAACTTTTCATAAACATTTTAAGGTGTGGATAAAGAAACTTGTTTCAACTGATATTTAAACAGGATTTCTGAAATATAATGGTTTAGGTGATAAATCTTATTTAAATTTATCATTTTACACCCAATTTAAGATTTTTTCACTTAAACCAAGATGCAATGATGTTATAGTTTTTATATGTTTGCAGTGTGTGTGTGTGTGTGTGTGTGTGTGTGTGTGTGAGAGAGAGAGAGAGAGAGAGAGAGAGAGAGAGAGAGAGAGAGAGAGTCTATCACCCATATCTTTAAATATGAGTCTGACATCTTATGTTTCCGAAGGTGCTTACAACAACACTATATTGGAATAAATTCTTTTGTATTTCAAACAGGTGTGAAAGGAAAAGATAGTTCTAGCTTTGTATTTGGTTATTACAGTAATAAAATTAATTCTTTTAAACCAAAACAGTAAAGTCTATTTGTACTTTAAATGATTATCTACATTATGTCCTTGAAATTTACAGAATGGTTGTCCCTGATTGTTAAGTCATGACAATGTGGACTGGGTTTAATATTTCATTTAACCCCAAGTTATAAATTGCAATAAAAATGTCCTGTATCTAAGCTACCCAACACCATTTTACCCCTAGTTAAATAGTACAACTTTATTTTCATTCATAAAAAAGCCTAATTTATCAAGTCAAGCTGACATCTGAAATAGATCTAGTATGTTTAATTTGGAGACTTAGTTACTTACGGGTGTGATAAATAATTCATTTAACGATAAGTGTTTACAGTAACTATATTGTCACTGGAGTTTTAGTCAATAATTGAGGGTAAACTGCCATTAACTAAACAAACCTATTTTGGTCAATAAAATTTCACACATCTAACAGTTGCTGGGAGCTAGATGATTGACCATTATTTGTATTTAAACAGTAGCCAGTATTATTAATAATAATCTATGTGGATATTATAATTTCTGTTTGACATTTAAAATTGACCTGGTTATTGGTTATGTTTACAATTATCAGTACAATGAATAATAATTATAAAGGTAATATGGATCTTGTACTTACTATTTTTTTATTTAAATGCTTAAACATTTATTTATTTATTTATTTATTTATTCTTATTTTGCATTCTATGTAAGCAAAACATTTTTTCCTGTATTACTATGAATAATAATAATAATAATAAAAAAATTTTTTTTGGGGGGGGGGTGGGGGTGGGGGGTGGGGGGGTACAAGCTATGAAAGTTTAGTGTTCTTTAATGGCATCCACCTATTGTTTATTTAACTAACCCATGTTAACTGAATGCCAGTGTTTAGTGTTTATTCTGAAACAAAATGTTCACCCCAGTCTAATCAGTAACAAAATGTTTACCCCAGTCTAATCAGTAACAAAATGTTTACCCCAGTCTAATCAGTAACAAAATGTTCACCCCAGTCTAATCAGAAACAAATATTCACCCCAGTCTAATCAGTAACAAAATGTTTACCCCAGTCTAATCAGTAACAAAATGTTCACCCCCAGTGTAATCAGAAACAAAATGTTCACCCCAGTCTAATCAGAAACAAAATGTTCACCCCCAGTCTAATCAGAAACAAAATGTTCACCCCAGTCTTTTCAGTAACAAAATGTTCACCCCCAGTCTAATCAGAAACAAAATGTTCACCCCAGACTTATCAGTAACAAAATGTTCACCCCAGTCTAATCAGAAACAAAATGTTCACCCCAGTCTAATCAGAAACAAAATGTTCACCCCAGTCTAATCAGTAACAAAATGTTCACCCCAGTCTAATCAGTAACAAAATGTTCACCCCAGTCTAATCAGTAACAAAATGTTCACCCCAGTCTAATCAGAAACAAAATTTTCACCCCAGTCTAATCAGTAACAAAATGTTCACCCCAGTCTAATCAGAAACAAAATGTTCATCCCAGTCTAAACAGTAACAAAATGTTCACCCCAGTCTAATCAGAAACAAAATGTTCACCCCAGTCTAATCAGTAACAAATGTTCACCCCAGTCTAATCAGAAATAAAATGTTCACCCCAGTCTAATTAGAAACAAATGTTCACATCAGTCATGTTCAGTTCAGATCATGATTGCTTGAAGGCAGGTTCCACTTCTTAGATCATTAATATGACACATCGTTTTTCTCTAATATCACGGATATTTGTATTTATAATTTTTCACACAAACAACAACAACAACAAAAACAACAACAAAAAAAAAAAAAAAAAAAAAAAAAAAAAAAAAAAAAAGAAAAAAAAAAAGAAAAAAAAAAAATCCAACCCAATGCACTTAAAAATTATTTCAGTTTCCTAAATCGCAACCTGAACTCAACAAATGATTTATCAATGAACCAGAATAAAGCTGTCTTTTAATTAAAGGATGTACAATAACAAAAGTACATGTGACTTTATCATGTTTATCATTCATGTGGGTTTAACAAGTACATATATAAAAAAAATCATACTTACTGCATCATCATTACAGACAAATTCAAGTCAGGTATATTTAAAGGGCCACAACTCGGTGCAAAATGACTTTATTTACAATAAACACAATAAAAAGCTAAATCTTCTTTACCATAAAATGTACCATCATCAAGTTTGACTGAAATAATCCAGCTAATCCTTAAACAAGCTCACTAAAGAGCTAATAACTATATAATCTATAGCAAAGTTATTTACATACATAACAAAAAAATTGGTGCAAATGTGAAAAAATATTAAGGGCAATAACTCTAAAATTAGGTAAAAGTGAGTTATGATTCTTGTTCATTGCACTTCTCATGGAGATAATATAAAACAATTTCTTACCTCTACATTTACAGATCCGACAACCTTGATTATTTACAACATGCCCGTGGGCACACCTCTTTGTACATTCAAAAGTAGGACACTTGTTACATCGACACTTAGGGCAACCATTTTGTGACTTCTTAAATCCATAGGTACACTGTTTGTTACAGAAAGCCACTGATGGGCAGGGCGTTTCAGGTAAAGCACATTCACATTTTTCTATTCCTTTTTCATCTCGAATGTAACCATGCTCACAGTCTAAGTAACAGTTTTCTAAAGTAAAATAACACAAAAAAACTGTATATCCAATGAAATTTTAAATGAATACTTTATTACTTCAATGTAATTTTTATCATAAATTTATCTTTAAATTCAAGGGTTAAAAAATTTTTTGTAAGCTTTCTATATTGTCTTTTGTATGTTTTGTACTTCAGTACTTTTTCTGTGATAATCAAATCAAGAAAAAGTTATTCTTTGATTAGTGAAAAAGATTATATAATTTGATTGATGAGTTTGGTATATACCCCATATCCTGAAAAAATTCATGTATTAAACACCAAATGATCTGGATATCTTTCATTAAGGAATCCCTGTATAAATGATTTAAATTCTATTCAATGGAGAACACTTCTCAATAAAACAATAACAGAATGTTAACAATACTTCTCTGTGATATCATATCAGTAACTGTCTTTACAACTATCACAAAGGGAGATAACTCAGAGGACCAATGGTTGGCTCTACATAGTCTCCACAAGTTCATGTGGTGTTAGAGTTTGTATAAGTTTCCCACAGTTGCTTTGTGCTAGTGAACAAACAGAGCAACTCTGAGTGTTTGTACACTTATCTACAATGTTGTAAATCTTAACATTACAAACCACTCAAATCCATTCCAAACAATATCAAAAGCCAGTCAGTAAAGGCCTAAAATACAAAAGAACCCTTTCTCAGTTTATGTGATGGGTATAGAGCAGTAAGTTGGGTTTTAAGGTTGATGCCTTTATCAATCAGTCACTACAGCCACAACAAATAAATGATGACAAACATGTGTATTTATCTTTAGTTTACACACCTGGTTTACATTTACATCTATAACAGCCATCTTGTAACATCTGGAACCCACTGGGACACAAAAGACTACAATTTCTCATGTCTGGACAGGTACTAGGCTGTTGTCTACTGCTTTCATCATCTGTAAAGTAAAAGGAGATAATTAGTAAAATTCTTCAGATATCCCACTTGAGATTCGACAAAATTCTTTGACCATAAAACAGTAAAAGCTAGGATATCTATAAGAAAGTTGTTAAAAGGAGAGATATACAAGCTTTTGAAAAAGGGAATGGGGTGTGTGTATTAGACAGGTAAAATTCTGTATATATCCGACAGGTGCCTGGTGAGCTTCTGTATATATATCAGACAGGTGCCTGGTTGGCTTCTGTATATATCAGACAGGTGCCTGGTTGGCTTCTGTATATATATCAGACAGGTGCCTGACAGGCTTCTGTATATATATCAGACAGGTGCCTGGCAGGCTTCTGTATATATATCCGACAGGTGCCTGGTTGGCTTCTGTATATATATCAGACAGGTGCCTGGTTGGCTTCTGTATATATATCAGACAGGTGCCTGGTTGGCTTCTGTATATATATCAGACAGGTGCCTGGTTGGCTTCTGTATATATATCAGACAGGTGCCTGGCAGGCTTCTGTATATATATATATCAGACAGGTGCCTGGCAGGCTTCTGTATATATATCCGACAGGTGCCTGGTTGGCTTCTGTATATATATCAGACAGGTGCCTGGTTGGCTTCTATATATATATCAGACAGGTGCCTGGTTGGCTTCTGTATATATATCAGACAGGTGCCTGGCAGGCTTCTGTATATATATCAGACAGGTGCCTGGCAGGCTTCTGTATATATATCAGACAGGTGCCTGGTTGGCTTCTGTATATATATCAGACAGGTGCCTGGTTGGCTTCTATATATAATCAGACAGGTGCCTGGTTGGCTTCTGTATATATATCAGACAGGTGCCTGGCAGGCTTCTGTATATATATATATATCAGACAGGTTGAATTCCATATATCAGACAGGTGCCTGGTGGGCTTCTGTATATATGATCAGGACAGGTGCCTGGTGGGCTTCTGTATATATATCAGACAGGTGCCTGGTGGGCTTCTGTATCTATATCAGATGGGTGCCTGGTGAGCTACTGTATATAGATCAGATGGGTGACTGGTGGGCTTCTGTATATATATCAGACGGGTGCTTGGTGGCTCCTGTATATATATCAGCTGGGTGCCTGAAGAACTTCTGTATATATAATCAGACAGGTTGAATTCCATATACCAGACAGGTGCCTGGTGGGCTTCTGTACATATATTAGACAGTTTGACCTGTGTACAACGGTCACTAATCCATTCTCGGTAAGATTTTTGGGGGAAAACAGCATAAAATCTAATGAAAAAAATTTAAAACTAATAAAAATATTTTTATCAACCCATGTGTTCTATAAAAAACTTGTAAATCGGGAAATAAAGTTGTCTTACGTAGAAGTCAGGACAGTAGTCATTTTTGCCGATTTCTTCTCAAATTTATAAAATTAACACTTGACAATAATTAATCCATTAATTAGAAGCTTATAATAAAATCCTCTGAAAGATTGTTCATCAATTATCCACAATAAAGCCCTATATTAACGGTAACCTGTTACAGGTAATGATTTAAACACTGTCAAAATGTCGGCTATTCAAGTATTGATTTTTTTATCACCTCTCAGTGGGGCTCACAAAGGGGTTAAGTTACCTGGACATGTATTACCGGTAAAAACAATTTTGTATATTTTATTAGTCCTATTGTTTCTAAAATACAAGTTTTTTTCTTGTCAGTCATAATTATTTTTGAAGTGAAAGTTGTCCACATTTATTTTGTTTTTATAAACAAAAAAATCCCCTTATTGGCAACCCTTCTAAAACTGAAAGTTGTCAAAATGGGAGATGCAGATTATTAGCCTAGGGGTTTAGGTAGTGTAAGAATGGTACAATGTTAATGCAGGGCTTTATGAAGCTCACCTGATAAACTAGTTTTGTCAAAAATATTTTGAAAAAGATATATGGATGTATAGAAAGTTATATATTCAATACATGACACAAAACCAATAATTTTACTTTTAACATTCCATAAAATATTAAAATAAAAACAATTGTCCATTTTAATAATATACATTAATATTGGTGTTTTGTGCATTCATTTTATAACTTTAAATTGGAGAAGTTATATGTCAAATGCAAATCAAGGGACATAACTGGTCTTCAGAATATCGACCCTGTCTGCAAAGGTCACCTGTCAACAAAGGCCACTTTTAGCCAGTCCCTCAAGTGACCTTTGTAGACAGGTTTTACTGTATATATAAGACAGGTTGAATTCAATATATCAGACAAGTGCCTGGTGGGCTTCTGTATATATATCAGACAGGTGCATGGTGGGCTTCTGTATATATATCAGACAGGTGCATTGTGGGCTTCTGTTTATATATCAGACAGGTTGAATTCTATATATCAGACAGGTGTCTGGTGGGCTTCTGTACATATATCAGACAGGTTGAATTCTATATATCAGACAGGTGCCTGGTGGGCTTCTGTACATATATCAGACAGGTTGAATTCCATATATCAGATAGGTGCCTGGTGGGCTTCTGTACATATATCAGACAGGTTGAATTCCATATATCAGATAGGTGCCTGGTGGGCTTCTGTACATATATCAGACAGGTTGAATTCCATATATCAGACAGGTGCCTGGTGGACTTCTGTACATATATCAGACAGGTGCCTGGTGGACTTCTGTACATATATCAGACAGGTTGAATTCCATATATCAGACAGGTGCCTGGTGGGCTTCTGTATATATATCAGACAGGTTGAATTCCATATATCAGACAGGTGCCTGGTGGGCTTCTGTACATATATCAGACAGGTTGAATTCCATATACATGTATCAGACAGGTGCCTGGTGGACTTCTGTACATATATCAGACAGGTTGAATTCCATATATCAGACAGGTGCCTGGTGGGCTTCTGTATATATATCAGACAGGTTGAATTCCATATATCAGACAGGTGGAGAACTGTATATATCTTACAGGTAAAATTCTTTACAGAACTTATATCAAATTAAAGAATTTTTATAAATGATATTGAAATTATATAGTATTTAAATTGTAAATCTCCCAGGTGGATTGACATGCTTATAATGATAAAGCAAAATAATTAAATTCATTATTACACATGCATAAATTTAAAAGTGGCATTACCAAATATTTACTATCTTTAATATTTATATAATAACATTTTACATTAACAATTTAAAGAAATGGGTATTTATCATGTTTGAAAAAAAATTTACTCTAAGTATGATTTTGGATTATGATGACATAATGACATCACAATTACAAAGATATTGCTGCACTTTATGATCTCAAGTTTAATTCATTTTAACTTAGTAGATCTAATTAATATTAAAATATAAGTTTTTTATAAACTAAATGTCAGGCTCAGATGAAACTATTTATGGAATGTTATACAACATATACAGAATATTAACCTTATAAAAACCTATAACTGCAGGTTGCTTCCAGGTATATCATATATATAATATAATACTGTTTATAAAAGTGCAACAAACTTCTATATCAACTAGAATATATTAATATATTTTATATGTACATATAATATAGTGTAAGTTCACCAAAGTTCATTTTTTCCAATCAATTAATTTTTTAATTCCCACCTGTACTGTGCAGTTTGTCACATAATTTACAAAACTATAAATTACAATATATGTTTAATGGTTTGTTATAGTTTTTTTTTCAAATCAATTAATTTTCCAAATCATTTTTTTTTATATTTAGATGTCATATTTTACAATTTCACTCACAGTGCAAAAAAAAAAAAAAAAAAAAAAAAAAAAAAAAAAATTTTGGATATTATTTAGACAAAGAACATATAACATGTTCAAATCTGTATTCTACATAAAATGTTATATACATACCATCACAAATTGGACAACACTGGCCTGGTACTCGTCTAGGATTCAAACACTTGGTTGCACAATGTTGAGATTTACACTGGATTTCTCCTCCAATACAGTGACATGTTGTACAATCTCCCTCCTTCCATACATCAGAATTATTGTAGATCTTCTTAGAATCTGTTATACATCCTACAACATAAAAATCAAAATATTATTTTTTTGTTTAACACAGTAAAAAACTGGTCACTGATAACAGGTTTTTTTAAGTTTTCACTTTAATAAAGGGAATTTTCACTTCATATGATATACAGTGAAACCTCATTAACAATGAATCATTTAACCATTGAACTGTTTAAAAATGAGGTTTATAGTTGATATAATTACATTTGCCTTGTAATACAAACTAAATAATGCACGTTTTATTAAACAAGAATTCCATGGATTTATATGTCTGGCCTGGTAGTAGAAACTAAATTACTTTAACATAAACTTTCACATTTTGACACATTGCCGTCACAGCCACTGTCGACGCCGACACCAAAAAGTAACACCTAAGTCTCACCTTATGGCGATGCCAGGCTTGACAAAAAATATTTTAATATTTTTCATCCTTAAATAATTATTCAAATGGCGAATCAGTTTAGTCAAACAAAATAGTGCCAAAGTAGTTCTGTATGAAAGTATGTATTCATACACCATAAGAGCAATTGTAATTATAGTTGATATAATTGCAATTTGTCTCAAACACAGTTTTAGAGGGCAGACAAATTGAAAATGTAAATATGATTATAACATCTTATGGATCAACAATGTTTAAAGAATTAAACTGCAACAAAATTTAAATGAAAATTATTATGGACTATAAACGTTTCTTCCCATTAACTCCGAGAAGCTACATTAGATATTTTATTTAATGGTATATTTTAGTAGTTTAATTTTTACTACAGTATTACTTCAAGAATTAATTTCTCAGTGTTCTGATAGTGGAAGAACAAGAAGTTGTTTAGAAATGATGTACAAGATATTTAATCATTCCCTGTCACAACCATCTTAATAACCCTAATCTTTTATCTAAAAATGTGCAGCAGTGATTCTACAAAACAGGATCTTGAAGACATAAAAGTGAAAAAAAAATTATCAAAAAATCTCAAACCACAAAAAGGGAAAAATTGTCTCAAAAACCAAGTAATAAAAATATCTCAAAAAAATCCTTATGATCCTTTATAGAAGACATTGCTGTCATTCCCAAAAGGTAGAAATAAGCATAATTATGGAAAAGAAATAAGAGCTTACAAAGGAAATTTTTACTGCATATCAAAAACAAATGATATAACTAACAGAAAATGTGGAGATGATAATAAACCTTTAATAAGACACCAAATAACAACTCTATGTAAAATATGTAATTATCTATCATTATAGAATGTGTTTGATAAAACTGAAAATACATATGTTTTTCTTCTTTACCTGTTTATCCACATGTTAACAATGTGTTATCCACATGGAAAACGTATGTTGAAAATTGAATTTTCTCTATCATATTTTAATTTTGGTATAAGAGCATTTTTTCTTAGATATAACATAAAACACATAACAGAAATTCTTACAATCTGTGTGGTACAAATTTAATGGTAAATATATTTTTATGACTATCAAGGTTTGTACATTTTAACTGAATTAATTACATTTTATGTGGGGGAAATCTGCAAGCAGACAATGACAATACAGGTGAGGGGTATATCCCAGGTGTAATAAAATCTAACTGATGTCACGTTCTTCCTTATATAATCATGTGAAATATTTACAGATATATTTTAATCCAATACTCATGTCATGTTTTCAATTTTTTATCCTTAACCAAGGCCAGTCAAACATAAGAGATGCTGTTAATTGGCAAGCTTTCTGTTCTATAATAGGCAATATTACATTTATATATATAACAGCACTGGCTGGTAGTTACTGTCTAATACTCATAGTCATGTGCAGATATATCAACTACAGGTAAATGGATATAGAATATGTTTTAGAAATAACTCATTTTTATGACAAAAAAATAATAAAATAAAAAAATAAATAAAATAATAAATAAATAAATAAATAAATAAGATTTTTAAAAAATCCAATTTCAATATGCAATTTCATTTTATTATGAAATACTTAGGGGTACTTATAGATTTATTATTGGATCATCCCAGATATAATTATTATACTGTATCAACCAAGGTTCTTCCTTACCAAATTTGATAACATTTGGACAGGCAGTTTTAAAGGAGAAATTTTTCAAAGAACCTGCTTTGAAAAAAATCTCATTTGCATAAATTGTTATATTTCTGTCAACAGGAAAGGATTTGATTGGAAAAAAACCCATAATGTAAAACGACTTTTCATCTACTTCTATACCTCATGAACAAATTTAATTGGTTCATAAATAAATCTGAAATGTCTTTTCATCAGTTTATACTATTTACAATAATCACAGCCATCTTAAATTTCAGATGACCATGTAATATAAAATTTTTTATCTGCCTCAACAATTGCGTTAGATTTAAGTGTGTAAAAGACTACTATGGCAGCCTTGTTTGTGATCTCAGCATCATTCTCTTTCAAATTTTTTTTCTTCAGGAGATGACCAGAGTTGACCTCCAAGAAATGGGGTGCCTGGTTGGGGATTGAATTAATGCTTCATTCCAGACCTTTTTTTAACTTATAATGAGTGTTAGTTCTGAGATGATGAAATGTACCAAACCACCAACTTTCTTCCACTGGGATCTGCCTGAGTAGTACTTAAACCTTGTGGTTACAAGACTTGAGGGAACACTGTGGTCCATAGCTGTCTGCAAGAGTAGTACCAGGTACTTAAACCTTGTGGTTACAAGACTTGAGGGGACACTGTGGTCCATAGCTGTCTGCAAGAGTAGTACTTTAACCTTGGCTATAAGACTTGAGGGGACACTGTGGTCCATAGCTGTCTGCAAGAGTAGTACTTAAACCTTGGCTATAAGACTTGAGGGTACACTGTGGTCCATAGCTGTCTGCAAGAGTAGTACTTAAACCTTGGCTATAAGACTTGAGGGGACACTGTGGTCCATAGCTGTCTGCAAGAGTAGTACTTAAACCTTGGCTATAAGACTTGAGGGGACACTGTGGTCCATAGCTGTCTGCAAGAGTAGTACCAGGTACTTAAACCTTGTGGTTACAAGACTTGAGGGGACACTGTGGTCCATAGCTGTCTGCAAGAGTAGTACTTTAACCTTGGCTATAAGACTTGAGGGGACACTGTGGTCCATAGCTGTCTGCAAGAGTAGTACTTAAACCTTGGCTATAAGACTTGAGGGGACACTGTGGTCCATAGCTGTCTGCAAGAGTAGTACTTAAACCTTGGCTATAAGACTTGAGGGGACACTGTGGTCCATAGCTGTCTGCAAGAGTAGTACTTTAACCTTGGCTATAAGACTTGAGGGGACACTGTGGTCCATAGCTGTCTGCAAGAGTAGTACTTAAACCTTGGCTATAAGACTTGAGGGGACACTGTGGTCCACAGCTGTCTGCAAGAGTAGTACTTTAACCTTGGCTATAAGACTTGAGGGGACACTGTGGTCCATAGCTGTCTGCAAGAGTAGTACTTAAACCTTGGCTATAAGACTTGAGGGGACACTGTGGTCCATAGCTGTCTGCAAGAGTAGTACTTAAACCTTGGCTATAAGACTTGAGGGGACACTGTGGTCCATAGCTGTCTGCAAGAGTAGTACTTTAACCTTGGCTATAAGACTTGAGGGGACACTGTGGTCCATAGCTGTCTGCAAGAGTAGTACTTAAACCTTGGCTATAAGACTTGAGGGGACACTGTGGTCCATAGCTGTCTGCAAGAGTAGTACTTAAACCTTGGCTATAAGACTTGAGGGGACACTGTGGTCCATAGCTGTCTGCAAGAGTAGTACCAGGTACTTAAACCTTGTGGTTACAAGACTTGAGGGGACACTGTGGTCCATAGCTGTCTGCAAGAGTAGTACTTTAACCTTGGCTATAAGACTTGAGGTGACACTGAGGTCCATAGCTGTCTGCAAGAGTAGTACTTAAACCTTGGCTATAAGACTTGAGGGGACACTGTGGTCCATAGCTGTCTGCAAGAGTAGTACTTAAACCTTGGCTATAAGACTTGAGGGGACACTGTGGTCCATAGCTGTCTGCAAGAGTAGTACTTTAACCTTGGCTATAAGACTTGAGGGGACACTGTGGTCCATAGCTGTCTGCAAGAGTAGTACTTAAACCTTGGCTATAAGACTTGAGGGGACACTGTGGTCCATAGCTGTCTGCAAGAGTAGTACTTAAACCTTGGCTATAAGACTTGAGGGGACACTGTGGTCCATAGCTGTCTGCAAGAGTAGTACCAGGTACTTAAACCTTGTGGTTACAAGACTTGAGGGGACCCTGTGGTCCATAGCTGTCTGCAAGAGTAGTACTTTAACCTTGGCTATAAGACTTGAGGGGACACTGTGGTCCATAGCTGTCTGCAAGAGTAGTACTTAAACCTTGGCTATAAGACTTGAGGGGACACTGTGGTCCATAGCTGTCTGCAAGAGTAGTACTTAAACCTTGGCTATAAGACTTGAGGGGACACTGTGGTCCATAGCTGTCTGCAAGAGTAGTACCAGGTACTTAAACCTTGTGGTTACAAGACTTGAGGGGACACTGTGGTCCATAGCTGTCTGCAAGAGTAGTACTTTAACCTTGGCTATAAGACTTGAGGGGACACTGTGGTCCATAGCTGTCTGCAAGAGTAGTACTTAAACCTTGGCTATAAGACTTGAGGGGACACTGTGGTCCATAGCTGTCTGCAAGAGTAGTACCAGGTACTTAAACCTTGTGGTTACAAGACTTGAGGGGACACTGTGGTCCATAGCTGTCTGCAAGAGTAGTACTTTAACCTTGGCTATAAGACTTGAGGGGACACTGTGGTCCATAGCTGTCTGCAAGAGTAGTACTTAAACCTTGGCTATAAGACTTGAGGGGACACTGTGGTCCATAGCTGTCTGCAAGAGTAGTACTTTAACCTTGGCTTCAAGACTTGAGGGGACACTGTGGTCCATAGCTGCCTGCAAGAGTAGTACTGGGTACTTAAACCTTGGCTACAAGACTTGAGGGGACACTGTGGTCCATAGCTGTCTGCAAGAGTAGTACCAGGTACTTAAACCTTGGCTATAAGACTTGAGGGGACACTGTGGTCCATAGCTGTCTGCAAGAGTAGTACTTAAACCTTGGCTACAAGACTTGAGGGAACACTGTGGTCCATAGCTGCCTGCAAGAGTAGTACTGGGTACTTAAACCTTGGCTACAAGACTTGAGGGGACACTGTTGTCCATAGCTGTCTGCAAGAGTAGTACCAGGTACTTAAACCTTGGCTACAAGACTTGAGGGGACACTGTGGTCCATAGCTGTCTGCAAGAGTAGTACCAGGTACTTAAACCTTGACTACAAGACTTGAGGGGACACTGTGGTCCATAGCTGACTAGGTTTTAGGCCATTCATTAAAATTAAACTACAAAGATGAGATTGTTAACCTTTTCTTTTTTTATAATTTAACAGGAAATAATCAATAAATAGGTATTCATTTAAAATTCTAAATTCTTCAACTTCAACAATATTTTTCACAAGAAAAAAACTGCATGCCATAAACCGACATTGATAAATAACTTAGTTCATTCCTGTCAAGATTCTAATAATTAAAAACATGTTTTTAAAAGATACCTTAAATTATGGACCATAAAGTTTAAAAAGAATTTATGATTCCCATTCTTTATGTCAATACATAGTATTTATATATGCATGTATATATTGTGTATTTGTATACCAGGAATGTGAAATTTTTGACATAGTTGTAATAATTCCCACAATTTAAGTTCATTCTGTATGGTAAGTAGGTACAAATATATTCTATACACACAATACAGCTAGGCTGGCCTGCCCTAGCCTGGCTCCTATTTACATGTATTGTGGTAACGTTGTTTTAATCTCTCGTAAATCACTGACAGTACATAAGGACCTTATACATGTATGTACTTATTCATTTATTTACCGATATGACAAAGTATCTTAGAGTGCTTTTGTAGCTCACCTGTAAAAAAAGTTTTCCTGTTTCATATATTTTATCATGATTCATTATTTGTGTAGCAATATTTTACTCTTTAGAAATACAGTATAACTTGCTATAGAGTCTACCTCTATATAAAGTCCACCTGTCTACAGCAATGAATCACAAGTATCCCCAGTGCATTTGCCATATAATGACCCTCTATATAAAGTCCATCGTTTAATGTGAATAAAGCCCACCCTTTTCCATCCCAAATGACTTCTGATCCTGTCTACAAAGTCCACTTTTTAAACGTCTTTCTTGAAATTTTATCATTTCCAAAAGTTTCTGTAATAAAAACCAGCCAAGTTTCTTTTGATTTTATATCAAAATTATTTGTTGCCAATCTCCTCCACACACCTGCTGAAGATTGGCAATAAATAATTTTGATATAATCTTTGATCTATTCATATACAATCTAATAACTAAACAAAATTTACATTCTTATGTAGTATATTCTAAACAAATATATATAAAGACATCCTAATTATATCAGCAACTAAAGCCATCAGATATGAGGTTTTACCTACTCTGTATAATGCTGATGTCATTCACAGAGTGAATAATCTTCTAAATTATCCAAATCAGTGAAACCATTCTGTGATCAATGCCAGGGGTTGAAAAATTCTATGATATTACACATTGTTGTAGTATGAGTATTATCTCAATATAATGATCCACAATAGCTCTGTTCCACTCAATCTCAATCTCTTTTGTATTTGGCATAAACTAAGCAGAATTCACATTTGTTTTACTGGTGTTAGTAAGAATATTGGAGAATCAAGTGACCAAGCTTAAACATAGGACAGGCCTTAGATAGAATTTTTAATGCCACTCGTCACAGTGCCAAGTTAAAGAAGAAAACCACTCGTCACTTGGAAATTTGACTCGGCACAAGACTTTCTTCTCTTAACAACCGCCATAGCTTGTACCAATAAATATGTTTTCTGACTAGCTTTTTAAGCTTTTCACGAACTTTGGATTTTCCACTTTCAGTAACCAGTAACTTTCGTTTAGAAGTGGCAGGTTTGAAATGATTCTACCTGCAACTGGTTTGTCGTCAGGATCAGCGGTAGTCTAATCAGTGTTTTTGAAAATTTCTTTATCAGCTGTTACATCTTTGTTTGTCTTTAGAAAGTCATACAAAACAGTTTGTTTACTTTTATTTGACATACTTAACAGACCGACAAGTATATAAACACTCGGAACATCGGTTGGATTTTATATTACACTAAGTCAATTCCGAATGAGGAACAACAGGTTTGCACATGTGATGCAAACATTTAAATGATATTGTTGATTGATGCCGATATCTAGAAAGCGGCTCATTACAATTGACCTCCTTATACAAGATTTTCCTGACAAACACTATAATATCTATTGTTTATTGATTGCAACAAGCCCCTTGATGTATATGTCTGATAAATTTAACTCGGCACCCGTGACGAGTGGTAGTAACAATATCACTCGTCCAAGTACACATTTCACTCGTCAGGACGAGTGGATGAGTGAATAATCGAAGCCCTGTAGGATAAGTAGAATTGTTTTTTGGCAAAGGACGAATAGACTTAGAAAAGTTAAATTTCTAGTATTAGCCAGAAAATAGTGACCTCAGACACGGAACAAAAAGAATTCACAACAATTAAATATCAAGAAAAAACAAATTTGAGATCTCTTTAAATAAATAAATACATCTTTTAACAAGTCTAGCAAGACAAAGTTTAATGAGATGTTGTAGTAACTATCACAAACTGTTGGACACACTTTAATGAGATGTTGTAGTAACTATAACAAGCTGTTGTACAAAGTTTAATGAGATGTTGTAGTATATATCACAAGCTGTTGGACAAAGTTTAATGAGATGTTGTAGTAATTATCACAAGCTGTTGGACAAAGTTTAATGAGATGTTGTAGTAACTTAACTATCACAAGCTGTTGGACGAAGTTTAATGAGATGTTGTAGTTACTTAACTTTCACAAGCTGTTGGACAAAGTTTAATGAGATGTTGTAGTAATTATCACAAGCTGTTGGACAAACTTTAATGAGATGTTGTAGTAACTATCACAAACTGTTGGACTAAGTTTAATGAGATGTTGTATTAACTACCACAAGCTGTTGGACAAAGTTTAATGAGATGTTGTAGTATATATCACAAGCTGTTGGACAAAGTTTAATGAGATGTTGTAGTATATATCACAAGCTGTTGGACAAAGTTTAATGAGATGTTGTAGTATATATCACAAGCTGTTGGACAAAGTTTAATGAGATGTTGTAGTAATTATCACAAGCTGTTGGACAAAGTTTAATGAGATGTTGTAGTATATATCACAAGCTGTTGGACAAAGTTTAATGAGATGTTGTAGTATATATCACAAGCTGTTGGACAAAGTTTAATGAGATGTTGTAGTATATACCACAAGCTGTTGGACAAAGTTTAATGAGATGTTGTAGTATATATCACAAGCTGTTGGACAAAGTTTAATGAGATGTTGTAGTAATTATCACAAGCTGTTGGACAAAGTTTAATGAGATGTTGTAGTAACTATCACAAACTGTTGGACAAAGTTTAATGAGATGTTGTAGTAACTATCACAAGCTGTTGGACGAAGTTTAATGAGATGTTGTAGTTACTTAACTTTCACAAGCTGTTGGACAAAGTTTAATGAGATGTTGTAGTAATTATCACAAGCTGTTGGACAAACTTTAATGAGATGTTGTAGTAACTATCACAAACTGTTGGACTAAGTTTAATGAGATGTTGTATTAACTACCACAAGCTGTTGGACAAAGTTTAATGAGATGTTGTAGTATATATCACAAGCTGTTGGACAAAGTTTAATGAGATGTTGTAGTAATTATCACAAGCTGTTGGACAAAGTTTAATGAGATGTTGTAGTAACTATCACAAACTGTTGGACTAAGTTTAATGAGATGTTGTAGTAACTATCACAAACTGTTGGACAAAGTTTAATGAGATGTTGTAGTAACTATCACAAGCTGTTAGACACACTTTAATGAGATGTTGTAGTATATATCACAAGCTGTTGAACAAAGTTTAATGAGATGTTGTGGTAACTATCACAAGCTGTTGGACAAAGTTTAATGAGATGTTGTGGTAACTATCACAAGCTGTTGGACACACTTTAAAGAGATGTTGTGGTAACTATCACAAGCTGTTGGACAAAGTTTAATGAGATGTTGTAGTATATATCACAAACTGTTGTACAAAGTTTAATGAGATGTTGTAGTAACTATTACAAGCTGTTGGACAAAGTTTAATGAGATGTTGTAATAACTATCACAAGCTGTTGTACAAAGTTTAATGAGATGTTGTAATAACTATCACAAACTGTTGGACAAAGTTTAATGAGATGTTGTAGTAACTATTACAAGCTGTTGGACACACTTTAATGAGATGTTGTAGTATATATCACAAGCTGTTGGACAAAGTTTAATGAGATGTTGTAGTAACTATCACAAGCTGTTGGACAAAGTTTAATGAGATGTTGTAGTAACTATCACAAGCTGTTGGACAAGGTTTAATGAGATGTTGTAGTAACTATCACAAGCTGTTGGACAAGGTTTAATGAGATGTTGTAGTAACTATCACAAGCTGTTGGACACACTTTAATAAGATGTTGTAGTAACTATCACAAGCTGTTTATGTTAAATGTAACAAGTAAAAATGATATTACAGTAGGGACAAAAACCAAAGGTTAATTAGCTAAGCCTGGTTTTTTTGTATATTTAACATTAAAATAACCATGCTTTATTCAGCCTGCAGTCTTTGATGTGACAGCTGTATTTAACCTCAACACCAGGTTATCATGTAAGATGCTTGTCTGACTGGATGATGTGTAGTTATATATATATTTTCTATATATAACAACAAAGTTATCAATGTTGATATTTAAGCATCAAATGTTTATCAGTAACTACTGACATATACTTTGATTAAGGTTATTATAATCTGATAACAACTCAAGTAGGAATTTGACAGCCTTGTATATTATACTTACTGAATCACATCATATATAATTTCTAATTAATTCTTATGGTACTATGATAAAGTACCTGACTGTATAACTGAATCATATAAATCTAACTATACCCAGTACAATCAGGTACTCTATCATTCAAGGAAGAGTTCAGATTTATTTGAACTTTTATTAAAGTGTTTGTTTGTCTTGTTTAATTTTGTCTTCTTCTTTAGTTCATTTGTTGAACTGGAGACTCAGTGACCAAGTGGTCTGAAGCGGTAAGTGTCACAGCACCTCTCACTGCCTAACTTTGAATCCCACTTAGGGAGATCCTAGTGTGAGATAGTTTGTGAGGTCTTTTTATGCAGGTCAATGGTTTTCTCTGGGCACTCCTGGTTTCCTCCACCATCCAGGAGTCACTGCCTCAATGTATGTAAAAGAATCTTGACTCAAGGACATAAAACACTATTATGGTAATCAAATCCAATCCATTGATTTTTATACTTTGTTCTTCACTGCTTTATACCATTGCCAAATAAATGTAATTTCTACATTTCATAAGTATTGTAGAGTGTCTGGATGCAGAATGACTCATTCAAACAAACAACTATACTTTATTTAAGGACCTCTTTTTATGAAAGTGGGAAGTGTTGTAGATCCAACCAAGTTTATGTACATGGCATTTTTCAAATGAGAATGTTAATTTATATAATAGAATGGACCTCAAAAATCTGTGTTTGACCCACTATTCTTGGACATAGAAAGCTAAAGACCCAAAATAAAAGTACAAAAAAATGGGTCAAATGAAAGACTCAATGGGACGGGTTGTTTTTTAAAATTTCTATTGAGTGGGTGTAAAGTGTGGAAGGAATTATAAATAATTGCACAAAGCAAGGTGCACAAGTTTTTTGTTTTTTTTTTATCATTCATAAAAAGTCATAAAATGGGGAATAGGTCCAACAATGACAATATATATGAAAGAGTACTGAAACAAGTATATATATGTACATGTATTAGGAAAATCTCAATCATTTTAATATTTTCTAAAGCTACAGTAAATTGAAAAAAATGTGCACCAGAAACTTTACATTGGAATGGACTGGATTAGATGGACAGTATAGGACAGATAGGCAACAGGGTGACAGCACTAGCTTTCCACACTTTCATCCAGTAGCTAATAAACCAATGACAATATATATAGAAACATTCTGTGAAGTTTCAATGTTTTTGGTTGAAAACTGTAGGAGGAGTTGATTTCATAAAGTAGGTACCCCCAGTTCAAAAACTTGCTTAAAAGTGACTAAGTTTCAAAGTCTGGAAAAATATGGAAAAAATCTGGAAATATTTCCTTAAAGTCAGGTGCACATCTTCAATATATATATAAACATTCTGTGAAGTTTCAATGTTTTTGGTTGAAAACTGTAGGAGGAGTTGATTTCATAAAGTAGGTACCCCCAGTTCAAAAACTTGGGAATCTGTTGGTTCTTGAGCTATATGCAAGGATTTACATTTTGTACTTAAAAAGGACTTTTATTTTTTTGTCTGTAATAGAACTTACCACTGTACCACATGATCAATACCTCTTAACGTTTGTGTAGAAGAAATGGATAGCTTTTACTCAAATATTCCCAAAAAACATTGTTATTTTGAGAAAACATCACTTTAAGCAATTCCATTGCCAATAGAATAATTGTCCCGCACAAAAGCTATGAGGTATCATGTGGAGCTCTTGGGAATTCCAATGAGAAATAAATAGATCAAATATCAACATTGATACATACCACTATAGTCTTTATGTGACACAAGTAATTAAAACTTGATTAGCTTAATATCAACTCAATATCAAAAACTTCAATAAAACTAGACATTTCATTATCAGATTGATATGCAATAATTTGATAAGATCTTATCACTTTTAACATTTTTCAATTCTAATTTTACAACATAATTGAAATAATGAAAATTTTGAATTTTAACTTACAACTGCATTATAAATCGTCTCAAGCTCTATACAACTGGTCCTGTTATTATAAGTCCTTTAATTAGTTGTAATATTTATTAATGTTCATAAAATGATAAAAACTCAGATTAGTAAATAGACAAGTCCAGCATTTCATTATTTAAACCACTTTTTATGATATAAGATAATACAAAAAATAATAAACACAATGTAATTTATTCAAATGGAAAAAAATTTTAACTGTTAATTTTCATAATTCTTTTTGCTGAATTGAAACTTATATATCATTCTCAAGTTGCAGTACTTAAACTGATTTATGAGATTTTTGAGTAGTGATGATTTTGAATTCTTGGTATATATGTTATTCTTTTATCTTCAACTGAATTAAGTACCATGTAATAATATGTATCAGTAACGATACCGCCTTACAGAATCTGTATAAAGTTTGACAGATTTATAAAAGATTTCTGTTTCATTCCCCAGATACAAATCATGTATTATCAGATTATTTCACAGGTAAACAATAAAATAACAAAAACATTTGTAATTACACTGCAGGTATAATATTTGATATAGGTATTTCAACTGAAAAATAATAATGTAATGGGTATCAAGTGACAATTACATAAATGTCAATTTGGATTGAAATATGACAAAAATTATTGTCAGTTTTTTAACCTCTGTATTCTAGTATCATACATAATTACCTCATTAAAGGCTGAAAAATGCATTCTGCATAGAAAATGATGGATGGCTTTAAGTTAAAAAAATATATTAAAATTGACGACTTGACTTAGATAAGGTATGAATGGAATTTCTATAAAAAGTCACAATGGTATAGGTTAATTACAAAATACACTTATCACCTGTTGTTACATGAACGAAGTGCACCAAACGAACAAATGATGCCAATAATTACTTGTCTACCTGGTTTTTATAACACACCTGTGTATAGAACTGTATAAGATGTATTAAACAAATAGAATGTAAGTATTTGCCAATATTTATGACATAAAGTTAAGACGCAGTTAAATGTTCCTCTCGTTTATTTTTTAGTACATGTATATTGTGTAATGTATAAATACTCAATGCAGACTAATCTGTATTATATATTTATATTATATATAATATATTGCACTCTGAGGTATACTCTGATATACTAGTATATTGCTACAGTTTTTGAGACACTTATATGTTCATAGTTGTACAGATGTTTTTCTATTTGAGTGGGTGGATGGTCCATATATATTTTGATTCAGCTGTTGGCTGACTGACAGGCCTTTTTTTTAAATTCTGATGCAGATTTTTGAGACACTTTAATAAAATGTTCATCTGTTGTACAGTATATATATTACTTTTCTTATTTTGGGTGGGTGGCTGGTCATTTTAAAAATGACTTATGTTGTGTGCTTGGTTGCGTTGGCTGTTTTATCATTAACTTGCATTGTGTTGTGTTCTTGGTTGTGTTGGCTGTTTATATATCATTAACTTGCAATGAGTTGTGTTCTTGGTTGCGTTGGCTGTTTTATCATTAACTTGCAATGTGTTGTGTTCTTGACTGTGTTGGCTGTTTTTATGTAATGTTTTGTGTTTTGAATTGTGTTGAATACTTGTTTCATTTTCTTGGTTGTGTTGGCTGTTTTGTCATTAACTTGGTTGTGTTTCATGTTCTTCAATCGTCTTGTGGTTGCATCATAAACTTGTTTTATGTTTTTTGTCGTGTTTGCAATCACCCAGTAAATCTTAAGTACTACTAAATCTATGATAACAACATAAGAAATATTCAATCCGACAGAACAGGCTGATTATGACAACAATAAATGCTGCTTTCTGGGGTTAAGATGTAGTTATCAGCATTAAACTGTTAAGTTGATAAACTGTACAAAATTCCAAGAAACAGAAGCATGTGAATGCATACATAAAATACTGTTTGTTTATTTTATTTAAGTAAAGTTAAATGTAAATAAAAATTAAATTTATGAAGCGATTAGTTACCACTCTATAAAGTTATTCTGTAATAAGTGACACCTTTATATAAAGAAATACGACAACTTCAAGAAACATATTTCAATTCATTTTTCATCTGAAAGCCATTAAGTGCCTACGGTAAAAAGCACCAGAATACTAATGGATGTTAATGATGCTGTCCGAATAAACACAGGGCCTTGAATAAATAGATCTAAAAAGATGAGATTACTGAAGAAAGGACAACTTTATATTTCTTTTTACATGTTAAAATCATGTCAACTTACCCCGAAGCTAGATTTATAAAATATAAAACTAACACACAGTTTTAACATTGTGATGGTCAGTGAGTAAATTGTTCCTATAAGGACCACAGAATGGGCAATAAAAACTGACAAAATTTCTATGGGCAAATGGGAAATTGGTGTTTTGAGCATTTAACATTTATGACTTTTTGAAAAGTTAACCATGACCTAGAAAGTTTCTTAAAAAATAGAGCCCATGACACATGACATAGAAAAATGCTTTAAGCAAGTATACATAACTTCTGTTTGACATACATATAGATGTTTATGTGGCACAATGGATAGCACACCTGCAGTATTACCAATAACCTGTTTATACAGGAAACTAGATATGTTTCTTTGAAACAGATGAGTCACCTGACACTGCATAAAAATCAATCAAAGGGAAATAATTCAAAGACGGAACAAGATAGAGTTGTGGTTCTTGTGCACTGCACTTCGAATCATTGTCAGAAACATGTACACCAAGTTTGGAGTCATTTGAACATACTACACCAAAGTTATGCTCCGGACAAGAAATACTCTATAAAAACCAATCAAAGGGAAATAATTCAAAAACGGAAAAAGATAGAGTTGCGGTTCTTGTGCACTGCACTTTGAGTCATTGCCAGAAACATGCACACCAAGTTTGGAGTCATTTGAACGTACAACACCAATGTTATGCTCCGGACAAGGAAATCTGGATGCCGCAGATGCAGCAGCCAACGACGAAAGTAATCCCTATATGTCGCCTAGTGAGGCGACACAAAAACTGACTGTTGTGTCTTTTTATACGTGTTATTGTTTTTTTTCTCTTGTTTTTATGATAAATCTTTCAGAATTTATTTTTTCTATATTTGCCAAGTACCTGTTGTATGTATCAGTTATCCAGCAGATATCAGACATTATGATAATAGACCCCTGATAACCTTATATCACAAATATGTTAGCTTATGTTATGATGTACTTTAGAAGATAAAAATAATATTTTTATTGGAATTAATTGACGATATAACCACTAGTTCATGTAGAGGTTTATCACAAAGTGTACAAGTCCAAATCCCTCATATCAGTTTTATATGTTGACATCTCACCTGGGACTGATTAGTCTACAAATAAGTTAGTTTTCATCCAAACCTATTATTTTACATTTGCCAAATTTTTGCCATTTTCTCATGATTAAACGATGTGATAACCCTAATACCATTATTATAAATGTCATATATATATCACAGGGTGTAATAATGTAACCTGGACATAATTTAGGTAACTAAGATATGCCTCTTCCCTTTTACACTCGGTGTTTTTTTTTTCAGTGTGCTTTTCTTGTGTTTTTGATGGGATTTTTTCTGAATGACGCAACTTAGTTTTGCTGTTGTGTTATTTCTTATGCAATATTTTTATATACCGGTAGATTGAAATTGGTTACTGTAAATTATAGAAAGTGACGGGGTTTAAAACAAAAGTACTGAGCATAAAAATCCATATTGTCGTACCATAATAACTAAACAGTACCATATTGCAAGAAGCTGATTGTTAATACAGGAACCTGTCTATATTCTTAATCTTTTTGTATTGAATGTTTGATTTATATAGTCATTATAAGCACTCCCTGCACTGAGCTTAGAACAAAATGTCGAAACAATCTCGTTTAATAACATTTTTTAAAAGACCTGGGTCAAACAGTCTTGCACAGAGCTCTGAAGATGACCAGGCAGCATCTGGTAGTAACTTACTTGCCAATAACTCGGAGCCAACTTCTTTAAAAAAAAAACACAACAAAAAACCAACTAAAAGCTATTTAAATGATTTCAATAAAACTTGGTTAAACAAATATCCCTGGTTGATTTATGAAAATAATACAATGACATGTAACACATGTAAAAGAAGGAAAGGACAATCTTTACACCTCAGGGTGAACAATTTTAGACATCCAACTTTTTCAAGACGTACCATCTTTCAAACACAATTGTTTTTGAAAGTCAGTCTTTACAGGCACAATAAAAAAAACAGGTTCAACAAAAGTTCTCAAAAAAAAAAAAAAAAAAAAAAAAAAAAAAAAAAGCATAATGTATCTTGTGGTGAAATTTCAATAAGTGAAATGGTCGGAGGTTATGATGTTGCATGCCACTGAGACCCCCAGTTATTTGGCTGTCTCTCTCTCTCTCTCTCTCTATAGAGTATATTATAGGGTGGCTTAACAAATGTTTAACTATTTATCAGTTATTATTTCTATCTTTTGTCTTTGTTGTATAACTATATCATTAATATTATGTGTGCTATATCATTCTGTTATCCCATCTTTTAAAAAAACATGATAAAAACCACAACAGTTATAATCAATGGCAGTATGTACCAAAAACCAAACAAGTCATAGGTGTATAAAAACAAACAAACAGATAGATATATGTTAAATGTAATTTTATAAGACAATAGTTATCAATCAAGCATGCCATAATATCTACTTTAACACTTTATACTGTCCCAGCTGTGTGTATCAAAATAATATATTGGGATTATCTTCTGGTTTTTGTTCTTTCGGTCATTGTCCTTCATTTTAATTTAGCGATTTGATCAAAATATATACATATATTTACCGTTAAAATGTAATTGATATATATATATATCAATATATATATACCAGTGTATAGCATAACTGGCTGAAGAAGAAATTGAAAATGGAATTGTAATCATTAAACCTGGGCTCATATCCAATTCTAAAAAAAAAATTCTTTAAATGTGTACACAAATGAATCAATCATTTTGAACTAAGCAGGTGCTTGTTAATTAGTTAAGTAATGAAGTCTTAAAAAAGTAAAAAGTATATGTATCCTATCAAAAGTTTTAATTGCAGGCTTTCTGCTTCTTAATTTGAAGTTTGAGTGTTTTAAATTTCCTGTATTTGTAAAATCTTACATAACTTAAGTACATAAATATATATGTAATTTATTTCTCATAATTAATCTATTAAGTGAGTAAATATAAACAGAATGTCAATTCTTAGTTGTTTGAACAGCTGAACTGAAAAATATTGAATTGTAATCATCAAATATGTGAATCTTTTCAGAGTTGCCAATGTCAAGGAGTTTCTAAGTTCTTTTTTAGATTCCATTTTCCTTATAATTGTACTAACTACAATGATTTTTTATCATCTGACATAATATAAATATATATGGCTAGTTATCTCATGGTCTTTAATCAATAAGACTCGACACCTGTTGTAAATAATAATTCAGAACCTTAATTACAATTGGAAATAAAAAACACCTTACCCCTGTTAATATCATCTGAGTTACTAATGCTCTGTGTTGATTAAACTGCCAAATGTTTAATATAAATGTATAAGACTTATTTATACAACAAAATAGCAGATTTTGGACAAACATTTAAAGTTGTTGTGTTTAAAATTATATTGATATGCTACAGAACAACTGTATGAATGTATTTTTTAAAATATATTTACAACTGCTAGGACAATTTTTTTGTTTTTTTATCTTTGATTAAACTTTATTCTACTGAGAGTTTAACATTCTGACAAAACAAAAATCCTTTTTTTTTGTATTTTTGATTAATCTTTTTGAGAGTTCAACTAAAGGTTGATTTTTCTGATTTTTTAAAGGACTGAAGAAGATAAAATCAAGCTTCTGATCATTGTGATAAGAACCAAAGATTCCTCATGGTTCTATATTAAAACTGTAGTAACTATGTTAACCTTCATTGAAGGACTTATATCTTAAAAAAGATATCATCTTCAACAACATTGCTTGTCAGAAAAATAATTGTTTCATTTTTCAAATAGAAATAACACTTTGATGTTTCCCAAATCTAAAACTTGGTCTTTGAGACTTATTCTTGTCAATATACTTAGATGGAGATCTTGAGATGAGACATCATTTAACAGTCAAAACTTGGAGCTTTAAACTGCATTGCAAAGAATTACTTTCAAATCAGATTATATATAAACTGAAGGTGACATATCACATATCACACATATCAGGGATAACTCAGCTGAGAAATAAAATGAAATCTTATTCCTAGTAACTGCTACAGCAGGCAGATCAATGGTGGTTACTTTAGCAGGTAGGTGGTAGCTGCTTGTAGGCTCATTAATGACTTGGTGGCAAGACTAATTAAATGTTACCACTAAAGCAAGCTGGTAGTAGTTGCTTGTAATCTAATTAATGGTGATCAGGCTGATAGTTGGTGGGTTGCTACTAGCAACTTTTTCAACTAAGAGTGTCAAACAGGAACAGATTGAAAAAGTAAACTAAATCATGCAAAATACAATAAAGACCACATGATTCTAATTATAATACATATACATGTATATATGTGTTCTACTTTCCAGAAAAAAAAAAACAGAAACGTTCATGAGTCTTAATACTAAAATGGATACATACCTTTACAGACATGACAACAAGCACCATCTGGAATTTCCATATAAGGACATAAAGATATGTTGTTACAAGTTTCTGTTTTACAAAATTTAAGCCCTCTGTTACATGTACATATCCTACATTCATCTAACTTCCATGTCTCTCCATCTTTATAGATCTCTCCATTGTACTCACAATTCAAGTTGGTCTCTGTAAAAATAGTAAATTTAATTCAATTATAGGTAAAAATAAATATTTTCAAATTGTTTTGTTTCAGCATATAATTAGACTTTAAGTTTCAACAAGTCTCTGTAAGCAAAAGAATTCAAGAGTTTAAGGTTACTCTGAAACAAGATTGAAGATCTAAAATTGTCATCAATTCAAAGAAAAAAATCAAACATTTTGTACAATTACACGGCCTGAAATATGCTGAACTTAATGTGAAAAATTAACAAAATATTATGTACAATTACCTAGAAAATCTGTGATCTTCATACAAAAACTTACATAACATATATAAAATGAATGATGAAATTGGCTCTAAAAATCTTGGACACCATTGTAGTTGACAACATTGTTGTTAGTCTTTTTTTAAAACTTAACCAAACCAGAAAGCGAGTACCGCTGCTAGTGGAGTAAAACTCCCCAAAGATATCTTTAACTCTGAAGACAATACTTTGTGCTGTCAGAAAATGTACCATGCAGCAAAATTTCCAGCCATCTTAAATTTTGAAATTTTTAAAACTAAGGTATGTTCCCTCATACAAAGCATTCCTTAGCTGGATTTGGATATATGTAATTTTGGAAGCGGGATTAATTAAATCTAAAATTTGGATTATCTTTTTATCTATCAACTTTTTCGGCCCTTAGTGTCACTGATGAGGAATGAATTTCCGAATTGTGCACATATGGCACATCAAAATTAAACAGGTATTTTGTTACATATATAGCAATAAAATAGCAATTATTCAAATTCTAATGAAACATATTTGACTTTGCTCAGGCAATTTTTTAATCATTACATGTCAAAATAACTTACTTGCCCATTTCTTCTGTACGTGATTTTATGTATATTTAAGACAATTGTGATTTATTGATTTATTGTTGTTGTTCTAACCAAATTTATATTTCTATATAACATATTTGTTGGTTAGTTGAATTTTGTTTTACATTACATAAGCAGTTTAACAGCTATTTGTGACAAAAACATTTTTTTATATTAATCCCGGGTTAAACCTAAACACAGGGTAATGTGGTGCATTAGTTTTGTACAAGTATTCATCATCTGCTTTGAACAATTTCACACTTATGACAACTTTTATAGTGCCAGTACACTTGCCCACAATGTCCCATATAATTATGACAAACCATCTGTTAAATTGTGCTGATATAAAGCCAACCAGTAGATGCCTTCAAAACAGAAAAGCCTTCATGAAAAACCATTTTGGAAAACAGGGTCAAATCCACAGTGGTGAGATGCCTTGGGTGTGTCTAACCCTTAAAAAAAACTTGGTCAGCTTGGACAACATTTATAATATGTTTTAAGGAGTGGCAATAGACAGCAGCAGAAGAGATGTGATGTATAGATACATCATAACTAGGTGTTATTATAATACCTGTATGTTCATTTGCCCAGCAATGATTCTCAATTCTCGTTAAAGGTCAATGTCCAAGTTTTCATATATTGTACAATAACATAATAATGGTCATATAATGCCAAATGTCAGTGATTTAAATAAATACTACATTTACTGAAATTTAATGTCATATTTTAAGGTTTTATTTGGCTTCATTTCACATATATAGTAACAAAAACTGGTAAACAAAATTAAACAATATTATAATCCAAAAAAAGCATTAATTTCAAGCCTGATTTATTAGCACTAGGTTTTATGACAAAATAGGGGGATAAATTAAATAGTTTAACAATAGATATTTCGAAATAAAAAAAAATATGGTATTAAATTTAATAAAAATATTTTTTTAACAAAAGTGTCTTCAAACAACCTCTTTGTGATAAAATATGGTGTAAATTAAAATATTTGAACAAATGAAGTGAGAAAATAGATAAATTATGATAATAGATTAAATATTTTAACAACTGTCTTGGTGCATACAGCAACTATGTAATTTTCCAGTTGGTTAATTTGAACTAGGTTCCTTATGTTTTGTGCTGTAATTTGGCATTCATCTCCAAGAGAGAATCACACTAACATATGCATCAGCCACGGTTTAATATCAATCACAGATTTAATTATCCATATGAGTATCTACCTATGTAAATTTTCCTATAGATTTACCTTTTGTATACAATGTTTAATATGACTTGCATTTTATATCAATATTTTATCTTGTCATGAGAAGTCATTTGTTATCCAGGATTCCAATACATTAAATGATTTTACCATTTATTATCAAATGTCAGCACTCATATTATCCCCTGGCAATACATACAATTTTTTTATGGATAATAATTCTTTAGAAGCTTAGGTATTTGATTAAGGAGAAAAACAATCATAAATCAATGAAAAAGGAGAATATGAAACAAGATTAAACACTTCACAAAAATCTATATACTTATATATATATATATATATATATATATTATAGAACTTTACAAAACTAATAGATACCAAATAATCCGTTATCTTTTGGACCAAGAAAAGTTACCAACATATTTCAAAGAGAATCACTATAAAGTATATTTAGAAAAAATAGTAAGCAGCTTTTGAAGAGATAATACTGTGGTTTCTTACAATGGCAATTGATGTAAACAGAAAGCAGCTCTGATAATTGCCAGTGGGTAGTCCCCATGATGATGAAGTTGTCATGATCAATTGGTCGTTTGTCACCATGACAATGAAGTTGACAGCATCTTTCCAGATCACCTTGTGGTTGGTTTGTCACCAAAACAATGTAAATGGAAGCAACTTTCCAGATCATCATGTGGTGTGTCACCATGGTAATGAAGGTGGAAAGCTGCTTTCCAGATCATCATGTGGTGTGTCACCATGGTAATGAAGTTGGAAAGCCGCTTTCCAGATCATCATGTAGTGTGTCACCATGGTAATAAAGGTGGAAAGCCACTTTCCAGATCAGCATGCTGTGTATCACCATGGTAATGAAGGTGGAAAGCAGCTTTCCAGATCATCATGTGGTGTGTTACCATGGTAATGAAGGTGGAAAGCAGCTTTCCAGATCATCACGTGGTTTGTCACCATGGCAATGAAGGTGCAAAGCAGCTTTCTAGATCATCAACTAAAGATCAATTGTTAGAACTTATAACTTAAAAGTGCTTACTAGATAGGTATCTACATCAGATGTGAAAGTAGATTTTGTAGCTTGGTTAGAACTTAACCAGTTAAGTGCTCTAGGTTCAGAATGCAATAAACTACAGGCATGACACACAGCAAATGCTTTATTTAACATGACATCATTTGTATAAGTTTATTAGCATCATCTTCCTTTCTGTCCAACAGATGAATCAAAACTACTTTCCAGACAAAACCTAACTAAGTAGATAAGTAGAATAATAACATCATCAATGTTTTATTGACAATTGTCAGAACGTTGAATTATTTCAGCAATGTTTCTGGAAATGTACCAATATCTCTGTAAAATGTGTGGGGGTGGGAGAGGGGGTTGTGTTACAAATCATCTTTAAATGCCTTAAAACTAATTTATTTTTATGGATGTATGCCCTCGTTTCTTTTCTACAACAGGTGTTCTGTAAGAAATGACAATTTAATTAAATTTAAACATGTTTATGAATATCTAATCCGTAAGCCTTAAGATGTAACATAAATTATTTATCATATATCACCTGTTCTGAAAATATCTTAAGGTCACCTATTATTATTCAATACATAAAATACTGGCATCACTTTTTATATATTAAAATCTATATATCTCCCTCAAGCGTAACAATATATGCTATATACTGGGGAAATAAGTAAATAATATATTTATCAATTTTTACTGTTGTCCGTGCAGAGACGATGTCCGTGTAGAGATGACTTCCGTGTAGAGACGACGTTCCTGTAGAGATGACAGTGTTTTGTTATATTTTTTCTTCACAATTTGTGACAGTTATGATATATATAAGGTTAATGACAAGCATATCTGTCTCGTCAACTTAATTACTATTGCATGTTATATAAATCACACACGTTCTTTATTTATGTTAATAAATAAGAATTTTTACTTTCTGAAAAAACACCATAATAAATACAACCAGGATATGATCACTATTCATTGATTTTGTTTAATACAATAAATCATTACTGAAAAACAATAAAGATGTCTAGCTAGAATTTTTACTTCCAAACTCTTACAGTCCAAACGTTCCCGGAAATAATCAAAGAATCAATTGGGACTCTTACAGTCCAAACGTTCCCGGAAATAGTCAAAGAATCAATTGGGACTCTAACAATCCAAACATTCCCTGAAATAATCAAAGAATCAGTTGGGACTCTTACAGTCTAAATGTTCCCAGAAATAGCCAAAGAATCAATTGGAACTCTTACAGTCCAAACGTTCCTGGAAATAATCAAAGAATCAATTGAGACTCTTACAGTCCAAACATTCCCGGAAATAATCAAAGAATCAATTGCGACTCTTACAGTCCAAACGTTACCGGAAATAATCAAAGAATCAATTAGAATTCTTACAGTCCAAACGTTCCCGGAAATAGTCAAAGAATCAATTGGGGCGCTAGCAATCCAAACATTCCCTGAAATAATCAAAGAATCAGTTGGGACTCTTACAGTCTAAATGTTCCCAGAAATAGTCAAAGAATCAATTGGAACTCTTACAGTCCAAACGTTCCTGGAAATAATCAAAGAATCAATTGAGACTCTTACAGTCCAAACATTCCCGGAAATAATCAAAGAATCAATTGGGACTCTTACAGTCCTAAATTTCCCGGAAATAATCAAAGAATCAAATGGGACTCTTACAGTCCAAACATTCCCAGAAATAGTCAAAGAATCAAATGGGACTCTTACAGTCCAAACGTTCCTGGAAATAGTCAAAGAATCAATTGGGACTCTTACAGTCCAAACATTCCCGGAAATAATCAAAGAATCAAATGGGACTCTTACAGTCCAAACATTCCCAGAAATAGTCAAAGAATCAATTGGAACTCTTACAGTCCAAACCTTGGGTACAATCATATATCAATTAGTAGTTCTACAAATAACTGCTTAGAGAAGTAAATTCAAAGAGTTTCAGAATTTTTGTTTTAGAATATTTGGACATAAAATCACTCCTATTTATGAAAGTGCCAAAAATTATACAAGATAGCCAGTAATTTAGCCAAATATCTCTATCTTACTGCAAACAGTCCAAGTTCAAATGTCTCTTATTATAGAGTATTTCATAAAATAAAAAATCCTTTAGCCCTCAAATTATTTTTGAATATGAATATTGTAACTTAAAAATGTATCTTGGCAGCCTTAGTAATCTTTTATTCATGGACAAAACTGTGATGGTGAATTAGATGTTCATCCCAGGGGGAAAAAAAAGAAAAGAAAAGAAAAGAAAAAAGAAAAAAAAAAAAAGAAAAACGTAAAATGCGTAATTACTTCTCCATTTTTAAACATATAAAAACTGTTGAATCATGCATTCAAATTTTTTATCACTTAAAATACCAATAAAATTATATATAAAATTGACAGGTCATAAAAAAATGAAAAATGATGGCATTTAAATTACAGTCAACATTAATTAATCAATATGAGTGATTTTTATGATAATGTTATCTGTCGATGGATGTATGTGATTTATTTTTATATCAAATCTTTTAAAAGCATTGAGTTTAAATCTGAACTTTTTGGACGAAAAAAATTAAGATTGATTTGTAATTATTTTCTCCAATATTCTATAAACTGTTAATTGTGGAGTAACAAGGAGGCTCCTAATTTACTCAACCGGAACAGTGTGATTTCTACAAGGTGTGCAAGGTCACACAATTTCTCAAAGCTTAAGTTCAAATCCCATGTAGGCAGATTCTTATGTGTGAGAAAGTTGATCAGTTCACTTACCAAAGGCTGTCTCTCAGCATTCTGATTACTGTAAATCAAGAAATTAATGCGAATTGCCGATTTTGAAGTAAAATTAATGCGATTTTTAAATTTCAATTTTTAAAATTTTTGCCTATTTTTTATCTTACAATTATAAACATTAAATTATGGACTTAGAAATCATTATATTATGTCTTCCTTAATTTAAAAACATGTTATAAACAATTTTTGGTAGACATTATTAAAATAAACAGTGAGGTGTGCCGAGGGTAAATTCTTAAGCGCAAATGACCCATTGTTTTAAATTAACCAGGGTGGTAAATGATTATCAGAACAAAGAAACGCGTGTTTTTTAAATAAACAAACATACTCAAATATAACTCTTGCAGTTTTTATTAAAGCATTCAAAATTAGGACGTCCATGTTGGCGTGTGTACAACTGATGTTTGTCTTCATCTCACGAGTTTAGAATGTTAGATTACTTATAATCACGATTCTTTCAATCTTTCCAGTCAAGGTTCAAAATGATGTATCAGTCACGATTCCAACCGTAGCAAAATTCCCAGTAGGAAAGAAACCGCAAGAAATTACCGCTAAATGAGAATGTGCTCCAATTAATCAGTTACAATAACAACTTCCGGTTAAGGGAGGTAACTCAATTTACAATAAATATACAGAATACAGACATCAGAAAATTAATGCGACAAGAAATTAATGCGATTAAACGGGTCTCGCATTTTTCGCATTAATTTCTTGCTCGCATTAATTTCCTGATTTACAGTAGTTTGTTTTAGAACTGAGTACATGTAACACAATATGTATAAAACAGTCTCAAATGGGGCATTTAACGCTACTACTCTACTTAATTTCTTTAAGCAAGAAAGTTATTGTTGTACTTATTAGACATTTAAACTGCATTTTTCAGGGAACTTTTTTCAATCAAAGGGCCTCTAAAACTATTTTCTTGCTAAACAACAAATATTCTAAAACAGATTTTAAGTTCCAATGATTTATCTTATAATAAAACCTTGTAAACTTTTGCTATAAAAAACAAAAAACATACATGAGAGAGAGAGAGAGAGAGAGAGAGAGAGAGAGAGAGAGAGAGAGAGAGAGAGAAGGAACATGTCCTCAGTCTGACACAGTTTTCCTTACTGTCAAAAACATTAATATTGTGTAAAAATCTCTTTTTAAACAAGTCAGTGTTAGTCATTTGATATATGGGTGGAAAAGACAGAAACAACACAGAAAATAAACCCCTCAAATAACATAACTATGTGACACAACGTGTACAGGTATGTAGACCTGTTGATTATCACTCAAAATGTATGGTTTTACACAACTACACCCATGTTTTACAGCTTCTGACAAACCTTGATAGCTTATCATATCAAAACCCTACAGCTATGTTATATATATATATATATATATATATATATATATATATATATATATATATATATATATATGAAAAGCAATATTAAGTATAAAAGTCACTTATATTCAGTAAGCAAAAGCATGCAGCTGAAACATGGAACATAAAACATATGTCCTCAAATAAGCTGAACAAATTTAAATAATTAAAAGTTGAATGTAATACAATTAAATAAGTCCTAATGAGATTTTAATTAAAACACTGATTTTGCCATTATAACCTTCATTAAGCTTAAGAGTAGTTATTCTTAGGACAAAATTTAAAAAAACAGACAGCACACAAAGACTGAAGAATATTTTAGGACAAAAATTGATAACACATACACACAAGGCACAAAAAGACTGGAGCAACTTTCAGAATGATAAACTATATATAAATGTCCTTGTTTTGATTAGGAGTAGTTAAATCTATACAAATCAGAAGTCCGTATAGCTTAATTGGTAAAGCAATGTTTGATTTCCAGTCCAACTCCACATTTTCTCCTTCCTGATTCACTAACAATATCTCAGCAGAAAAGTAAATGTCCATTTATAATATCAGGTAAGTTTAAAGATGTAATCTATAACACTTTACTAAATAAACTTAGTCAAAAAGGCCAAATATGAACGATATACTCCTAACCATCTTAATAAGTTTTCTTCATTCAAATAAAAAAAATGTAAAAATCATGTAACAGAACCAGAATGTTGGGGAAAATTGTCCATTCTTTAAACAATGTTTAATTCTGGAACGATAAGATGCTAATAACTTAGGTAAACACTAGAACAGCTGAGACAAGTTCTAAGAACATTATTGATCATATATGTTTGTGTCAACAGAAACACATTTTTAGAAAATATCCAAATAATAGAAATGTTTATTTTAACATCAAGTAACCGTATTCAAAATATTGTTATTTTGTTTCATGAATTTTGTAAACAATGTTTAGTGAATTCAGTTCACAAATATATTTTATTTGCTCTTTAAACAAAATTCTTCTTAAATTAAACAAGAAGCATACTCCATCTCTCCACAATATTACAAGCTTACCAAAACCATAGTTATGGTTGACAAACAGACACATCCATATTTCTGCAAACTAAATTTGTTTGTATGATAACTTGCCTGAAAAGGCAACCAATAAAAATATAAGAGAAATGCTTATTTTAACTTATTTACAGCATACTTTGTTAAAGGATTGTTATATGTTATCAAACTGTAGGTTGTACTTACGATTAACACACTGATATCTAGTACAACATCTTCCAGGTTTGTTGGTACCTTTTGTAATCACCTGGACATTAAGGTTATCTGGACATTCAACAGGTGGACAATCCTTACATTCACATCTACAAAATAACAAAAAGTAACATCATAATTAATCATATATCATTTTGAATATCTGTGAATGAAGGCAAACAATGTTTGAAAAAGACAAATCACTGCAACATGGAAAATGATTTTAAGCTACCTCTATGTATTAATGAAGCCCTTAATGAAAGTCAAAAAGTTTCAGATAAAATTCAAAGACTTATTTGCCATAATCTGAGTGAGTGATTGTGTGATATAGTTGCAACTATTTGCACCTAGAAAATGTAAAAGATACAATATTATCATAAATAACCCAGGAAATACAAAGGGTTTAAGCATATACTTTAATCTTATCATCATTGCAGTGGCTGAGTATCTAATTTACAAACTACAGAATTTGAAGGCTTTAAAGTTCCCGTTTTGCTAGAACTTAACAAAGTATATAAATACAAAAGTCTAATAACATAACTATATAATCAAAAGGATTATACAGAGAGTAATTGTCAGGGGTAAAAATCATGTCCAATCACATCATGAAGAGTGGAACTCAACAGCATAGCACTTGATCAATACCTCAACATTTGCGTGAAATGAAATGGCTAAGGTTTACATTAAAATTCCCGAAAAAACATTGTTGTAATGGGAAAATGTCACCTTATGCCATTCTTTTGCCAGTAGAAGTGTATGTCTCTACAAGTGCTACGGGGCACCACAAGGTACACTGGGGATATTCCATTAAATTGTGATGTTACAATTCAGTTATCTAATGTTCTATTGTAAACCAAATTTTGTTCATGTGAGATTAATATTCTTGTATTTAGTGAGGACAAAATTATTACAAAGTTTATCTTCATAAATTTGTTTTTGACAAAAGCATTATTTAAAATAGAAACTTATATTGTTACAGTACAACATTTTTATCAGAATTCATACGTTTCCATGCTGAATTAATCCTGTGGGCATGAACACATTGTTACTCTGAAGGCATATTGATTTTAACCTATATAAGGCAATGTCACACCAAAAATTCAAGTCATTCAATACATATGAAGATGATTACAATATGGTATACCATTAAGGTCAACCAGTTCAGTGCCCTATAACAATCCTGATTTTATTGTCATGAGCAGGGAATGCCAACCATTTTACACAAACATACTAGGAAAATATTCTAAAAAAGGTGACACAATGAAATTCACATAAACATCATTCTTACCCAATATAAAAACTTTATATAAATAAATACAATTGAAAAGAAGAATTTACACTGTAAATACAATATTTACAGCTTTGTTTATAGATTACCCGTACATTTTTATTTAAAAGGGGCTTGATGGAGAAAGCATTAAACTTCTATAAATATAAATATGTGAAAAATCCATTTATAAAATCCACAATTATGATAGCTATATATCACTTTATATTCCAGTATTATACTTTGTAATCCACGTCTTCTGTTCTAGTTTATTAGAAGGGAAATTTAACCATATATTAAATCCACACAGGGAAAACTTCCTTTTGTACTGTCTACTATAATTTTAATTTCAACTAAAATGGCCTAGAAAATGATAAAATCAAGCCATTCTGAACATTTGTGTGAAAAATATTTATTCAAAAGGTTACAAAAGGATATCTTACTTCTGTACTTTTTAGACAGAGTAATGTTACGATTGGATGTTTACAAAATCTGGAATTGAAAATGTTCTATACAAAGTAGGAAATTCAGTTAAAATTTTTTAAACTGAGGGTAATATATATATTCTGAGTGTATAATTATATGTTAAAACAATAAACTTATAGCCTATAGCAGTCAAAGAAGTTGTTTTAAATACTTGTAGTCAATCAATCAATTTATGATTTTTTTTTTCTTTTTTGTCATTAAAGAGGAGTTGATTTAAGTTGAGTTGAGTTATTGTGTTTTATGCTCAAGTCATAAATTTTCCTGTTATATTGCAGTGGTCAGATATGAGATGGTGTGAGAAGCCTGCACTTTAGACCACTAAGCCACCAAGGCACCCATTATTAAAGACAAATTTTGAGATATAGCTTTTTTTTAAAATGAAGAGATTTCATTTTTACTAAATCATTATTTATTTATATGATAATAAACAGCTTTCCTGACAGATCTTTCAAATTTTTAACAATATCTTCCTTCCCATCATCATGTTTACTACATATGAATTCTTATAAGTTTGTTTGATATACTTTCATACATGTTTTCGATATGAGTTCTATGGCTGATATTTATAATCATGGTATTTATGTCTTATGAGCAGGATTAAATCTAGTATAAAAATGACAACACAAAAAAAACAAAACATGATGATTTAGTCCTTTCTTTATCTGAGCACTAAGAATCAATATTGTCCATATAATACTGAATTGAGTCAATATTTGTCCTAAACATTGACACTGTTCAGGGGCATGTGTGGGTCACTAACGGCTAAAAGAATTTACTTAAATAAGATTACAGCCTGACATCTGGACTGCAATCAGATTGAAATGTCTCAAAATCATCCATGTTCAATGATTTAAGATAAATGTTTGTGTCTTTGACATTATGTAGCTTCCAGCATAAACCATGGCTCAGCATGTTGTCAATGACGAGTGGATTACAGGTGGATTACAGATGATTAACCACCTACATTAACACCTGCGGATCTGCTTAATTACTTATAAACCATCACTTTTATTTGTGCTTTAGTTTTCTTTTTTGTTATTTTATAATTTGATAAAAAAAAAACTTTTTCTGTCTCAAACTTTTCTTGTCTTTTGTAACTGAGTTAAAGTAAACAAAATCTGAAAAATGCAAAGTCAGCATTTTCTACCTATTCTGTCATCATTCAATCGATCAATGATACTTATAAAATATTTCAATGATTTTTAGTATGTATGTTGACAGAGAATATATTACTGCTGAGTAAGTATAATGTATATATAATACAAATACTCAAGTATTGGTTTTGTGGTAAACAATTTACTTTAATCAAGATTGACCGCCCAGATCACCTAACAGTGACCGGATCACCTAACAATGTTTGACATCATAACCTTTAATTAACTGTTGTGTACTAGAACTATTATTTCATTAAAAACAAAAAACTACATATTAAATATTTTATATAAAATTCATTTTTAAGACATATTTTTTGCATAATGTTCATCAGACTAGTACGAGTACTAGTTCCTCAAGACCTTGAAGTTTATACTAATGAAATCCAATGTCAGTATCTTTGAAAATGTTCTAATTCAGGCTAATCCAAGAAATGCTCAACTTAGAAAAAATACAAATCATAATTGTACAAATAGATGATAAAAATAACTTGCTTAAGAAGTATTAATTAATAAGGAAATAGATTTAGTAATTGGTGTTACTTTTATAGAAAGAATATGGCATATACTTGTCTGCACATTGTCCATATCCTATACAGAAATGCATGTAGCTAGTAGAAACTAGGAAAGCTTCATTCACAATTTGGTCTGACGAAATGGTTCTATATATGTATATTTAATACACTTATTGAAGAATCACCTTTTTCCACTATGTTGACAATGTAACCCCTCCCTTCCAAAGGTAAGCTTGTAAGCAGGGGACCATGTTTACAAATATCAAACAGTTATATATTGTACACTATTAAGATTTTTAGCAGTAAAATGTCAAAATAAATGTAAAAAAAAAATTATTTATATATATAAAAGTATTAAAAATTACAAAGCCGTAATATGTAAATATATAGCAGGATAATACATAATTAAACCCTAGAGTATGTCAAAATATATACATAAAAAAGGGTAATTACATCTGAAGACTTGGGAGGAAAGTGTCATATATACTATAAAAGCATGTTGTGTAAATAATTATTTAAATCAAATGCTGGTTTTCAAATAAAATGCATTTGAAATAAATCCTCTATATATAAACATAAAACAACTTGTATTGGTTATGGCATTAGTAAAATAGATACCCCCCCCCCCCTTAATAGAGACCCAGTGGTGGACACTGTCAGGTATAGGTTGTATAAAGATGTCAATATTTGACAATATGACACTAATCAGATAATTCCAGGATTTCTGTTATATTGTCAGTGTGTGGTCACATTTTACCTAGCTGGCTTTATTTACATACTTTTTGACAAATTACAGACAAAATGGCTTTAACATTGTATCACTAAACTTACAAAGCCCATAAAGATTTGAGTCTCCTTCATTTTGTTATGATATTATACTGTACTAAGTACTCCATAAAGTACTATAATGATGCCTATTTAACATTAAGTGTATTGACCTATGGATTATCACTTAACTAAGCCTTACCCTTCAAACCTCAATGACTGATTGTACCCTCATCTAGCTGTATAAAAATATTTTCCTGATTGATATCAATCTCTTTAGATCAGACAGGTCCTAATGTTTTGTTATACATACAACAAGTCACTCTAGTGTTTTTTTTTACTCCATACCATTCAAGAATGGCCTCTCATTGCAATCTTGTCCAAATTGGTAAAATCAAAAAAATAAATATATCAAATCTGAAAACTGTAATTGAATCAAATATAACAATGAATTTGTTCCTAGAAGGGAGATACTTTAAAACTATCCATTTCAAATAAAATTATCAATTCAGAAAGATGGCAATGCCACTTTTACAAATTCATATAGACATATAAAGCCTGTCTCACACAGAACACACAGCTTATACAGTTGGCCACCCGTGTAAACCGTACATACAACCGAACCAACCGTGGCCTTATCCAAGTTACAGTCGGGCCATTCGAGTATATCCGTGAAAGCCGTGTATGATTTTTAAAACTTTTAAAAAACTGACACGGGTGCCATGTCCGTGTATGGTCGTATTAGTGATTGTACAAGACCGTGAGAGACCGTGTGAGACTGTGTGAGTCCGTACGAGACCGTATAAACAACCGCACATGAAGTCCACTCCACGAGTGAGCTCAACCATGTCAATATCGTATATAAATTGTATATATCAAAACATACAAGAATGTGTGATAATTCGAGCATAACTCGAACAAAAGTCGGTGGGATCATATGTAAACCCTGTAAATGTCTAGTTAATCGAGTAAAAGTCGTGTTTAATCGCACTAGGCTGTAACAGACCGTACTAGACCGTACTTGGAACCGTACAACAATCATATCAAAATCGTTTGCAACTCGTGTTCGAGTCTAAATCATACCAACTCATCCCCAGGCACGGTTGGAGCTCAATACTCGTACCAGTCAACCCGTGTATAACCGAGTATACCGTATTGGAACCGTGTGCTCAACCGTGTTCTGTGTGAGACAGGCTTAAACAGCTGTTTTAATATCACATCTTGGTATATAAATAAGTTGACTATATATATCTTTATAATTTTACGATACAATTCTTTCACATGATTCATCTGTAAAAATCAAAATTTTCAGAACAATATACAGGAAGTATACCACCTACAAGTCTTTATACATGTTACAACTAAATCAAAATTTATATTCAATTTTTACCTTTCATGTTTCTTATGTGCTTGAGAACACAATTATGGATTTGAATAGGAACATGTTATCCTGATGGGAAGAGATTTGATTTTTCACACACACACACACACACACACACACACACACACACACACACACACACACACACACACAGAGTTAAGATAAAATCTTCAACGAGTCAATCATTCTGACTATTATTTATTATTACATAAAATTCACTCATAAAAAAAAAAACAATGAAGATCTGAAAAGATGGCCTAACCACATCATAAATCATCTAAAAGATAAAAATCAAAATTTTCAACAATAACTGTGTGCTAAATGTATTGGATTGTCAACTATAAACAAATATCAAAAACATCATTGACAAAACATATCAATCATTTTTACAATTGATGTTTAGTTACAAACTATATATACCGGTAAAGCTAATGTCAGAGGCAAAACATTTGGTTACACCTTTATATATATATAATGTAACTAGAACAGAGAAATGTTTTAGTAGTGAGCAGGTCATTGTTTACTGCTTCTACACCAAGTTTCACTTGTAGATCTTGTTTCGACTTCCCGGTGATATACATATTTTCTACAAACGACTAATGTGTTTGTTGAACAAGTAGTAAACAAGGGACATAACTACTAAAAACTTGCCGTTCATTTCTTTGTGTAAAACATAATGTTTCCTGTGTAAATACAAAACTTCAGCTCAAAAATAACAGTAACCTTGATTGGTGGTTGTTATAAATGTGTGACAAAAATCACGATTTACCTGTTGTATACTTAAATTCTATATAAATTGCTTTTGGTGTGTTTCTGGGGTAAAAAAATGCTTCTAAATTTAACTTGTTAAGTAATATTGCTTTCATTTTTCTTTTGAATACCGGTACATTGTTGTTGAAGCTCTGATTAAAAAATCATGGTACATAAAGAAGAATATTAAATCAAAAACAAGCAAAACAAAACAAAGAACTTTTTCCCTTGTTTTCCTGCAATAATGACAGAAAAAAGACAGATAAGAAACAGAATTTGAAATCAGCGAAGTATCAGACCACACCAGCATGTGTTATAAAACATTTGAACAGATTTGTAATATTTCTGAATGAATGTGTTACTGATACCAAAAATATGCAGCGTAATGATTATGTTGTGTTTGTAATCAAGATGTAGACATTTCATTAACAATGTCCGACATTTAATAATGTACAACATGACCTAGTCTTCACCATAAAGCACTCATTCACATCGCAATCTCATGGAGAGATTGGAATGCATCAAATTAAAAAATTGATACTGAAATAAGATTCCATATGCCAAAAATAATAGTAAGAAGTGGAGATGTTGTATGATAAATAGAGTACAGATGACTGCGGCTTGCTTACCTCTATATATTACAAATATCAGTCTGTATGGTTATTAACATTATAACTATATGTGATATGTCATACAAACAATAGGGTCTGCTGGAGAGATAAAGTAAAGAATGATAACTATATAAACCACAGAAGTCACTGTAAACTTATAATGCTCCTGTAGATTTATTTAAATGTTCAAAAGAGGGTGGACATTCTTGATTTAAAACAGAAATATTTGAGTTTCTCAGTAAATGACTTTATTTGTAAGAATTGTTGTTTTGATATAAATTAATAACAATGACATAGATTATGATTCAGTTTGTTTAACTTTTCCTTTGTCTGTTGTCCACAAATCATTTACTTTTATTTATTTATTTATTTATTTATTTACTTATTAAAAAGTTTTGTGTTTTGTTTTGTTTTGTTTATTAATGGTTTCATTTTTTATTTGTTTGTTTTTAGTTAGTTTTTAAAAGTTTTCTTTGTTTTTATTTTATCTATTTTGATTTATTTGTATCAATTTATTAAATAAGCTATTTTACTTCTTTCTTTCATTCATTCTTTATTTATTTATTTATTTGTTTGTTTGTTTTTTTTGTTTTTTGTTTTTTTTCCCCTTGGATTACTGATTTTGAATGTATATAGTGACCATAATGCTGTTATTAAAGTTTTAAAGTCCAAAACATTTAAATAACTCCTATAAGCTAAGTGATTTACATTTTGTGTTCATAGCCTGAGGTTTTACTCAGTGGCTTACAGTCTGGTCATCATCTGAAGTATTAGTGTAGGCTGGAGATAAATAATCCCCCTCAGAACATTTCTAGAAGTGCCCAATATTGGCTGGTTTTTTAATTTTTATCTTTTCAGCTGATTTGATTTATGATGCAGTTAGGCCTTTGTCATAACGGTGTATCCTATCAGCTTATTGATTCATCACTGAAATTAGCTTCAAAATTAGCTTCATTACATCTGTCTTCATATATCAAATGAGTTAAAAGTACACTGTATATCATTACATAATGAAATGAGAGGAATAATCTATCAAAAGAGAGACAAACTCTGAAGTCTGAAAAACACTACACAACTAAAATGTATCCATCAAAACGAGTTAAAGTTATTTACACATAAATAGTGGTAAAAATATACAGTAAAACTTTGATTCATATCCAACATTTTGTTTTGTCAGACGCCAGGCATTATAAAGGAGTTAAGAGTGTAGAAATGATGTTTTATGTCTCAGTCAAGATTCTTTCACATATACTGAGACAGTCAGTTCTTGAATGGTGGAGAAAACCAAAGTAACCCAGAGAATACAAAAAACTCTTCACATGAGGATGTGAATTTTTAATTGGGTTACAAACCTACGACGATAGAGGTGCTGTGGTCCTTTTATTCCTACAAAAATGCCAAGTCATTGGACAGAAATTAAAATCTGACATAAAAATGTTTAAAAATGCAGTTATACTCCCTGTAAACATAGTTTATAGTGGTATATAGGATTCAAAATCTCTGGATAACCCTCCTATCCAAATGTTGCTCCATAACTTCCAGATCTATAGGTGTATTTTGATCAAACTTGACAACAACATAGGATAATCATTGCATACTAAATTATGTGTGTAGGTCATAATAAGTTAAAGTTTGCCCCCCCCCCCACCCCACCCACCAAAGCAATGGGTAATTGTCTTTTAAGAGACTGCTATTAGGTTAAAATTTTACAAATCCTGTCTAAAACTACAAGCTATCTAGATGGTTGTTATAAGTTAACATAGCAAGTGATATAACAATATCTTTATATTTGATGGTAATGTCAAACACCATTTTTGAGTGTATTTTATGATTAAATTCAAAAATGGCACATGGCAGTAACATCATCAGTTTTATTAAAAAAATTATATTAGTATTTACAGATACAAAATTATACTTAGTGAATTGAGATGTACATCTCAATCAACATAATTAATTATGTCTATATATATATATCATGAAGACTTTACATGATATCTAAATTAACATAAGTTTATATACAAATTAAGAAGAGTTCTGCACCAAATTACCTTATGCCAGCTTGTTTAAGCAAGATTATGATAATTAAATGCAAATCTACATGTTAATGTGACAAGTAATTTGTTGGTATGTGTAAATACATTATTACTTTGTCATTTATATATCTTGATTACATTCTATATTTACATATGTGAGGTCTACATTTGACAAACCACTGACATAAATGAAATATTTGTTTTTATAAAGAACCAAACATTATACTATTTATATAAACAGTAATAATTCTCACATTTCAGATTTTTCCTATAAAGCCATTTATATCACCTAACTCTGTAGATAAGTGTGGATGTTCACAATATCTATGACCTCTAACAAAACTTAATTCTGACAACACTGAAATATTAGATAAATGATTTAAAAAGATAAAAAATGAAAGAAAATTTGAGGATAAGTTCTTGCCTTCCTCCTTATTAAATATATTTATTTATAAGTTTCTGCATTCTTATCATTTTGACATGAATACAGTAAAGAGCTAACTGTGTATATATGTTGTTTTATCTAACATTTAAAGGATGGGATATATAAATAAAACATTCTACTGATGTATTCAACTTCATTATATATCAATTATCTTAATTAATACAAATAACACTATCTTTTACAGATGACATATTTATCTTGGATAAAAAAACCTTTTTTTCTCCTTATATTTAGGTCATCAGTATTAAATCTAACTAGATAACTCCAAAAAGATGTTAACAATGAACCAATATACACTTTTTCACTACTATAAAAGTGGTTCATTATCGGAGATTCCTTTAAAAGTTTGCAAGAAAACTCAGAAACAAAACCTTTATTGAATTATTTTTTTATCTCAATACCAGAAGATATGTTAATGATAAAGGTTATTTGTCCTAATAATAAACTGATTGTGGGTACCGGTTGTTCCTTTTAAATTTTAACAGAAGCAAGGAATTCAAGTTATTGAATAAAACTGAATCTGTTAACATGAAGTAATAAGTATAGCAACATTTACTACAATGAAGTCAACACATGACATCAACACATGACATCAACACATGTACATATATGTAAACTGATAGTAGTATAGCAACCTGTACTACAATGAAGTCAACACATGACATCAACACATGTGTACATATATGTAAACTGATAGTAGTATAGCAACCTGTACTACAATGAAGTCAACACATGACATCAACACATGTACATATATGTAAACTGATAGTAGTATAGCAACCTGTACTACAATGAAGTCAACACATGACATCAACACATGTGTACATATATGTAAACTGATAGTAGTATAGCAACCTGTACTACAATGAAGTCAACACATGACATCAACACATGTGTACATATATGTAAACTGATAGTAGTATAGCAACCTGTACTACAATGAAGTCAACACATGGCATCAACACATGTGTACATAAATGTAAACTGATAGTAGTATAGCAACCTGTACTACAATGAAGGCAACACATGACATCAACACGTGTGTACATATATGTAAACTGATAGTAGTATAGCAACATGTACTACAATGAAGTCAACACATGACATCAACACATGTGTACATATATGTAAACTGATAGTAGTATAGTAACCTGTACTACAATGAAGTCAACACATGACATCAACACATGTGTACATATATGTAAACTGATAGTAGTATAGCAACATGTACTACAATGAAGTCAACACATGACATATGATATGGAATCCAATCGGAATAGAAAAAAAGATTAAATATATCTTAGTTCAAAAAGTTTTTAAGAAATAACAAAAATGTAATCTTTTTTTTTTCCAATCAAAACACAATCTAAAGTTCATCATAACAGGAATTCAGATCTGGAGATATTTAACAACTTATTTTGAAATGACATTCTGTGCCAATTTTTGTCAAATCATCTGATTTAAGCACGCTGTTTCAACAAGAGGATATTTATTTTATTAACTTAAAAACAACTTGTTACTCTTAAAATCTGAAAATAATGAAAATTCACAAATTTATTTCAAGCTTTGCCTAAGGTCAGGATAGAAAATAAGCCTAAAATCTGTGTAATTTCATTTCTGATTATTTTAAGATTGCTAGGTAAAGATAGCATTTAAATGTTTGAGTATAGTGATATTTAAAGTATAACATTTCAAATCTTTCTAATATAGAGGTGCAATATCCCTGGCTGGGTGTGATTATTTAACCCCACACGGCATGCTCTGTGATAAAAACTCAATGGCACCACAAAAAGAATTGAACTTGTGTTAGTTTCCCTCCCATATGTCATCTGATTAGAACTTTTGTATACATTGATAATTAGATCAGGTAAACAAATCATTAAGGTAGGTTTATGGTGTGTTTTACTAACCTCATGCAAAGTTTCCAATATTTCATTTAAATTAGATAGCATTTCTTTCTTTTTAACAATTTTTTTGGATTTTTTTTTCAAATCTATTTATCAAGACTGCTTCAATAGTTATCTAATTTTCTCTCTCTGTATTTAATTTTTTATTTCATATCCATTCATTATGACCAAACTATCATTTGGTTGCAATTACTCAAGAAAGTAGATTTGATTTATACCTTCCCAAAGATATAACAAACTTGCCCAAATCATACTTCAAACAATTGCAACCCCCCCCCCTCCCCCCCCCCCCCCGAAGTGCAGTGAAGTAAAGGTGTATACTAATTATGACATTTTATTGAGCTTTACATAATGTACTTCACCTCACACAGTTTCAGTCCTTCTATTTAAAGCTTTATTGAGGAAAAACAGACAATCACATGGACTAGACAGTTTTTAAACAGTTTAACCAAAATTATACTTTTTACAAAATTGTACCTAAATAAATTTTTCTTAAAATTTTGGTTTTCTATCAAGAAAACAAAGATATTTATTATCAACAAGGTACAGACAGACAATAACACAACTGAGAGCAACAATATGTGTAATGATAGGATCCTTTCTGGCTTTATCATTTACTGATAATTGTAAAAAATACAGGTTTATACTAAGTATTTAAGGAAAGAAAAAAGGCTTATTATCAAAGAATCACTGAATTTGTTAAAAACCAAGACAGTAATGTTCAAAATAGCTTGATTCAGATTGTTCACAGAACTGTTTAAAACAGCTCAATTCAGATTGTTCACAGAAATGTTCAAAAAAGCTCGATTCAGATTGTTCACAGAAATGTTCAAAACAGCTTGATTCAGATTGTTCATAGAAATGTTCAAAAAAGCTTGATTCAGACTGTTCACAGAAATGTTCAAAAAAGCTCGATTCAGATTGTTCACAGAAATGTTCAAAACAGCTTGATTCAGATTGTTCATAGAAATGTTCAAAAAAGCTTGATTCAGACTGTTCACGGATATGTTCAAAAAAGCTTGATTCAGATTGTTCACAGAAATGTTTAAAACAGCTTGATTCAGACTGTTCACAGAAAAATTAAAACAGCTTGATTCAGATTGTTAATAAAACTGTTTAAAACAGCTCAATTTAGATTGTGCACAGAAATGTTTAAAAAAGCTTGATTCAGATTGTTCACAGAAATGTTCAAAAAAACTTGATTCAGACTGTTCAGAGAAATGTTTAAAACAGCTTGAATCAAACTGTTCACAGAAAAGTTAAAACAGCTTGATTCAGATTGTTCACAGAAAAGTTAAAACAGCTTGATTCAGATTGTTCACAGAAATGTTCAAAAAAACTTGATTCAGACTGTTCAGAGAAATGTTTAAAACAGCTTGAATCAAACTGTTCACAGAAAAGTTAAAACAGCTCAATTTAGATTGTGCACAGAAATGTTTAAAAAAGCTTGATTCAGATAATTCACAGAAATGTTCAAAAAAACTTGATTCAGACTGTTCAGAGAAATGTTTAAAACAGCTTGAATCAAACTGTTCACAGAAAAGTTAAAACAGCTTGATTCAGATTGTTCACAGAAAAGTTAAAACAGCTTGATTCAGATTGTTCACAGAACTGTTTAAAACAGCTCAATTTAGATTGTTCACAGAAATGTTCAAAACAGCTTGATTCTGTCATTTTTTAGAATTTTCTGGCTTTCCAGAATGAATGGAAGTTATATCTTATTGGTCAACTAATTGTTTATTGAAGCCAAGACCTGACCTGATATTTAGCAAATCAAACAAAGTAGCAAAGAAATTTAATGTATTTACACAAAAAGAAGTAGGTTAATTAGGAACCCAGACACAAATCTAAGATAGAATCTGAAGAAACAACAACTAACGCATCTTGTGAAAGAATTCCTAAAAACTGATGCTATTTAAACTTTGTATCCTTTATCATCTAATGTGCTAGTTTAAAAACAACAGTCCTAAATAACAGCCTTTAATTAAATCCTGGCCATCTTTTAGACAAATTATTTTTTTTCCAGCAGTCCCTATTTACCCTACCTTATCTGTTTGTATTAAATCAAATACATGCTTGATATTTTTGTGAATTTCACTCAAATAAAACTAGGATTCAGAATGGGATTCAAACCCAGATTATACGATACCTATGCCAGTGTGTTCGAAGACTTATAGCAACTGACGTCTTGATTAGCATCAGAGTTTGGAGACCAGTCTTAAGATAACACATTACAAGGTAGTACAATTATACGTAATTACTACATCAATCATACACAATATCTTTACTATGAAAAGCTCTTGTATTGTTTACTAAATATTTATTATCAGTGAAAAAGCAGAGATAGATGTAGAGATAGGGATCAGTGATACAAATAAACAAATAATTAAACTCCTATTAACCCTATAACCCATGCAGTACAGCACATGTAGACTTCCTTCAAGGTAGTGTATAATTCATTACAAGAATGCGGACTTGATAATCCTTTAATTTATTAATAAAATTTATAAAACTATTCAACAACAATAATTCTAATAACCAAACACATGATTATGTGTATTGTTTGGTATTGGTATTTGGTTCAAAGATCAAGGTATTATTTTGGTGAATTAAATAAATATGTAAAGTAATTGATAATTTGTTAATACATTGATTTAGTTTATTTAATATGATCTGATTAATATAGATTTATACTCAAGATGTCAATAAAGATCTCATATGTTAAAATCAGAATTTAATGTATCAAGCCAAGAAACCTTAACACTGTTATAATACAGTGTACTATTTAGTTAATTACACTAATTAAAGACTACAATTAACAACAGGTGAAATTCCAGTCTAAATAGCACTGTGGTCTTCAAGTCAATATGCTAAAAGTAAAATTTTGACTGCTCAGTTACAACAAGTCTTCATGATGTGTGACTGACCCAAAATTAATTGTTTAACATGTATTTTAGTTTAATATTAGACTTATTACATATCATCTAAGTTGTAGTAATTTACATTGTGGGTTTGACATCAGGTTATATACATATTTAACATGTGCTGAATCCTTGTTGTGAGACTAAATAGTTCAGAAATGAGTAAACAAGTTTGGATTATCGTAAAATAATTTAGAGATACAATAAGATGATTAGTTATTAATGAAGATTGAGAGAGCTGTAACAACATAACGGTAAAATGTTACATTAGGGTTCTGATAATGTCATTTACATCTCCAGAACATTACATCAGTAACTTAGGTTAATTCTAAATGAATGACACAAGATAAATACAATTAACATTCATTATTACAGTATATTTTACCCTTACACTTGATAAGAGAAGAATATATTGTTATTTCAATGTAAAGGCAACCTGGAAATAGATTTACATTTAGAATAGTCTTATAGAAATTTTAGACTAATGTTCATTGTTGAATAGGATATTGTTCAGTGTTCCAACAATTACAGTCTTAAGAGACAACTTATCCAGATTGTTCCCTTTATGAGAACACTTATTCAGACCATAGCAGATTGCTCCTTTATGACAACACTTTTCCAGAGAGCACCAGATTGCCCTTTATGAGAACACTTATTCAGACTGAAACCCAGATTGTTCCATTTATGAGAACACATAAAAAGTGCAACCCAGATTGTTCCCTTTATGAGAACACTTATAGAGAGTGCAATCAAATTTGTATCCTTTATGATAACACTTATTTAGACTGCAACCAAGATTGTTTCCTCAATGAGAACGCTTATTCAATCGAATTGTGCGATTTGGTGCCTTTGACTTTACATGGATATCAAATCTCACATTTTTGGAAATCACAAAGCCTTTTTTACTAATATCAGCTATAATCAAGACTGGTATCCCTTTAAAAATTAAGGCCCTTTATAAGAGTACCTATTTAGTCTACAGTTCATACAGTCCTTTAGACCACATCTACACATTAAGTTTATTTGACAGAACCTGTCAGACCATGCTTGTGTAAGTATTTGCCAGCCTGATTCCTCAGATTTCCAGGTGACATTTTTGTTTTATTTCCACCTGTTTAATCCAGAGTCATAAAAATGTCACAGGCTAAGAGTACAGAATATACAAAAAGTAGCTAAATAAGTTCATTTTAACTTTATATACACTTCTATTATGGTAATAAACATTTATAGCTAAGTATTAAAAATCATTTTGCATTGATATAGATAATTTAGTTCATTTTAATACTTTTTTTAATGTTTTAGTACTACAAAAATGTGGATATAACTAATAAAATTCTGCAATGTTTTATTTTTAGTTATATATGTAAAATCAAGGTCATATCAATGACCAGATTATTGAAGTAGGTCACACTTGATAAGAAATTGTTAGCCTACCTATGGAACAAGACTCGAATGTAAACAAACATTTATTTTGAAAGTTCTATATACATATATATGCAGACATACACCTGTAAATCAGAGGATTTTTTCTCAGACTGTTTACATAAGGTTTTCATACAAAATCAAACTGCATACAATCCTATATGTGTCCTATATATAACAGACTTATAACAGACCATAACTGAAGCCATATGAACTAATCAGCATATAATTACATCTACTGATATTCCCATTTAAGTGTAATTTTTAAAAAGGTTATCTTTACACATAAAAATCTAAATTTTCCCAGTTACATAATATACAAATACATGTGTGACATCTACAAAATAAGATATTTTATTTTTGAAATTTAACAGAATTTTTGTTAGATAAAAGTTTAAGAATGATCTCCTTCACAGAAACATTAAAAAATCTGAACTGGTTGTATTATTCATCTTTTAGCTTAAAACCATTTCACAGTTTGTATTTTTAAATAAATAAAGGATTTTATAAAATAATTTTATCTTTACTAAAAAAAATTTCTTGTAAAAAAAAAAAAGATGTGATTGTACTTATGTAGTATGTAAAATGAATTAATATTTGTACATGTCAGAACAACAAATGCTAACCTATACAAAATTCAATACAGTTGTTTCCAATCAACTAGATATGTTTCTTTGAAACAAATGTGTCGCCTGACACTGCATAAAAATCAATCAAAGGGAAATAATTCAAAAACGGAACAAGATAGAGTTGTGGTTCTTGTGCACTGCACTTCGAGTCATTGCCAGAAACATGTACACCAAGTTTGCAGTCATTTATACATACAACACCAATGTTATGCTCCGGACAAGGAAATCTGGACGCTGCCGCCAACGAAAGTAATCCTTATATGTCGCCTAGTCAGGCGACACAAAAAGTCACTAACTCGAGCATACATGCAGATATGTTCTAACAAAATATGTCTTAAGCAAAAACTCTAATTTATATTACTTTCCAATAACCATGAAACTGACTGCTCGTTGACTGCTCATGTTCCTTATTTAACCACCGCTTACAATCTCTGACTAGACCAATTACATACACCTAAATACTGTCTTTTTGTAATTTTAATAACATCTTAATGGATTATAAACTCTTTTTGATGCACTAAGAAAAATGAGGTTGATAAAGGTTCTTAAAGTTAAAATTTCAATTGAATGACTTTAATAAGTGACAACTCTGAAGGTGAATCCTTGTTGTAAGAAAAACAGGTGAAGTGTGGCTGTATGCAGGATTTGAATATTATTTTATCATGATTCAATTTCTGCAACCAAGGAGAAATAAGTTCATTGTCAGTCCACAGTAAGAGATAAATCTATTGTCAGCTGACTGGAAATATACCTGGCATTTATACCAACTGTGCCACTTAAAAAAATCTCCTAAGTTGAATTAAAATTTGGGTCACATTTCTGTGTCAATTTCTTCATTTTTTCACAGCATTAATATGATATTAAATATATTCAAGTAACTTACCCCTGTGGCTGATAACAACATCCATCTTCTGTAGTTACACTGGGTAATTTTATACTGTCCGAGGGACACTCTTTTTCTCTGGTCCATGGGCATAATACCGAACTACACTTTGCTACAATATAATACAGAAGTCTTTAAGCATTTATTGTTAATTAATGGTGAAATGTTATTGAAACATCCGAAGACGGTTATCCAGCTTGCTAACAGATCATGACAAAAGATTCAAAAAAACATTGGTACGATATTCTTTTGTCTAAAATCTACAGAAAACAATTCAATTTTGATAATTATTAAACATGAAGTGGGTGAACAATGCACACCAAAATTTAGACAGGACCTATTTTTGTACCCCAAACATTTAATGTCTATGTTAATTTTAGAATTTGAAAAACTATTTTTGACAGAAATGTTCAAATTGGATTGATTCCATCATTTAAGGGCTTTTTCAGTAAAAATTAAATTTTTAGGTGAAAGTAATAAAGCAAGCCTTTCCCCAATTTAAAAAGTAAGCTAGCAAACCAACAATTCAGACATCTACAATTAGCAGTTGATTAGTTGAACTACACTAGTCAAACATTTCTTATTGAAGACAAAAGTCAGCTAAGCACAGACAATTTACTTTCAACATCTGTCCTAACAAATATCAGGCTTAAACTAGAAACTGATTTGCCATTACTTGGAGCTTTGAACATTAAAAAACCCTAGACCCTTCCTTACAAGATGAGATACAGTTAAAAAAGAAAAAAAAACAATTAGTAACAGAATAAAATGTAATTGGCCATAACAAAAATGACAAAAAATGCAAAACAACAATTAAGTAACTCATGGAAATTATTAGCTGATCATCCAGCTGGATCTATAAGTAACCCCTAACCCCCTCAACAACAATAACCGTCATGTGTTTGTTTTTTTTAAAATACTGTACACATGTTTATTAATTCATGCTTAATCAATGTGCCCAGTGATACCCAATAAGCCAATATGTTTGTGAAGAAAGGTCATTTCTATTAAATATGGAAGTATATAATCAGCAATTATCTGTAAAATGAAATCATTCTATGAATTCATAATGACATTTATTAATTGTAAGAAATGATAATAAAATAAATATCCAGTTACTGCATAGAACAGGTACCAATGATCTCAGTTTTATGGAAACCACAAGATTATAGAACTCGGAAAACCATTGGGTATTAAAAGCATTACTGCCAAAGTCAGAACTAGACATTCCATATGATAAGCTGTACAAGAACATACAGACTGTATTAAGTATCAAATCTGTCCCCAGTCAGAACTAGACATTCTATATGATAAGCTGTACAAGAACATACAGACTGTATTAGGTATCAAATCTGTCCTGAGTCAGAACTAGACATTCTATAGGATAAGCTGTACAAGAACATACAGACTGTATTAGGTATCAAATCTGTCCCGAGTCAGAACTAGACATTCTATATGATAAGCTGTACAAGAACATACAGACTGTATTAGGTATCAAATCTGTTCTGAGTCAGAACTAGACATTCTATATGATAAGCTGTACAAGAACATACAGACTGTATTAGGTATCAAATCTGTCCCGAGTCAGAACTAGACATTCTATATGATAAGCTGTACAAGAACATACAGACTGTATTAGGTATCAAATCTGTCCTGAGTCAGAACTAGACATTCTATATGATAAGCTGTACAAGAACATACAGACTGTATTAGGTATCAAAATCTGAACAGAGCTTTATTGTAAATAATCTGATACTGCATGATACACAAGCATGTTCTGTCTTCTAATTGCCAGTATTCACAATCAGTAACCATCCCCCATAATTACTAAAGATATATTAAAATCCCCCCATAAATACAGGATAAATATAGGTCTGTGTGATAGGCTATCATTATTATTATATGATACATGTATTCTCAGACATGTGTGAAATTTACTGCATATTTAAGTGTATAACCAGTACTTAATTTTTAATTATTCAACAATGTCCATGAAATGAATCCTAATAATGCACTGCACTGAAAATTCTATGGGCCACACTTCAATGTAGGGTGCCATGATAGACCAGGAGTATAGACTTGTTATTTAAAAAGATGCTCGTTTTAGAGAATTTTTCTGTAAAATCAAAGCTGATTGATTCACTAAATAAAGAATTGTCTCAATTCAAGTTTTTTAAGTATCTAGAAAAGTTTGTTAAAATTCTGTCAATCAATTTCTGACATATATGCATTATCACAGGAGACATTTTGCATTTTGTAGATACTATTGTCACTTTCACTAGTGAAGTGATTTTTATGACTCATTACAGTAATCCCTATCCCATTGATGATGAGGTTATTGCATCAAGTTGTGTAAAAGACAAACCTGGTGATGTGACACTGCTTTATACTAAGTTAAAAACTGACAACAAAACATTCAGATATGACAGTATATTTTATTTTTGTAACATCTTTATGTAAAAAATACTGGTAATACAAGCTAGTCCAGATATAAATAATTAGTGGCTTTAACTGCCCAACTTCAAATCCTGCTCAGACAGATAATAGAGCAATAAAAGTCATCAGTTTACTCGTTAAAGGTCAGTGGTTCTATCCAAAATTCAGTTGGGTTTTTTTTTCATATAAATGACAGGAAAACTGACCATACAAGTATGTTTAATCAATGCGTTAAAATCTTATCAATTTTGTTTTTCCTCCTGCTAACTGTCCACTATCATAGTCAGTTAAACAAGTTCAATAAACTGGAAATTGACCCCTACCAACCAAATCACTGTGGTTAAAAAAATAAACCAAGGCATTTTTAATATCGTCTGTCTATTACATTTTAACCTGGGTAAACATGGATTTAGTCCAATACAGAAAGATGAAATTTCATCCTGGTTGGAACACTTGATGATTCTTTCATTATCTGTAGATATAATAATACAAGTACTTGTTTTTGTGTAAACATTAACTCATTGATGTGTTAATGATCTAATCATCTAGACTGACCACCAGGTGAGAACTGGCTCACAGACCACAACAAAAGAGATTCACTAAAGCATTGGTAAGATATACTCTTATCTAAAACCCATCAGAAAACAAGCCAGTACACCCATTAACAACCACAGACTGTCTGTCGACTCTAATACTCTAGTCCCTTTAAATAAACAAGTTTACAGTGCATGTTCTCAGATTTAAATTGTCAATTAAATAATAAAGAAAATTATAATTTTACTTTTTTTGGGGGGGTTGTTAACGGGTACACCTTAATTAACATTGACAAAATGCATGTATAATGCTCAGGTAAAAAGAGACCATATGGCTCTGAATTAAACCTAAAAAAGGGGGGTTCAGGTGTTCAAGGTTGAGTAAGTACTGTTATAATCATAAACATGCTTAAATTTTTATCTAAATAAACTTCTCTATTAAAGGCAAAAACTTTGTGTGTGTGTGTGTGTGTGTGTGTGTGTGTGTGTGTGTGTGTGTGTGTTCACAATTTTAATAAGAGTCCATGTAGATTACTGATTTGTGGCACCAACTGAAACAATAATATGCTAAAACAACTCTCTCAACCCAATGACAAAACTTCTGATTCTTTTTACTATGGAAACACCTGACATATTTTCAGCTGATTGTGAAGAGCAAGTTTTATTAATCTCTAATCAGGGCCACTTTTAAGGGTGCTTGCTCAAAGTCAATACATGTATGTCTGAAACAAGCATTCCACTTCCGAAATCACATTATTTGGCACAGATTGAACTATTCAATATGCTATCCTCCTAATGCTAAGCATGGAAGCAGGGTGTCTCAAATTTTATAATTCTATGTATGACCCATTTGTAAAGTGATTAAAATATTATTATATAAAATCATCCAGCAAAACAATAATTGACAGATTGATTTGTTGGTTTTGATATTTTTGTCAAACAGATTGTTTTTACGGGGCTAAATATTTGTCCTGGCAGAGAAATAATGGTAAAAAGGTATGTAAAAACCTACTTGTCTGTCAAGTCTACAGTAACAACCTGTTGTTAATGATGATTACATAAATTCTCTTATAAACTCATCCCTACCAAGTCTGCCAAACTTTCAGGGACTAATACTACCAATGTTTATATCACACAATTAAAAAAAACTCAGTGTAATACCTAGTATCAACCATCAAAAAAAGGTTACAGTGTTAGATTTAGATGATATTCCAATGTAGCAGGTACTTGTTTTTCTATAACTGTAATGCTACAGAAATAAACCTAATTATATAAACTTTACAAAAACAAATAATATAAATATATCCCAAAATATTATCTTGCCAAAACAAATAATTGGTACTGTAAAACATCAAATATCAAGCCAAAATATTTTAATTCAGAATCTTAACTACTCATTCTAATTTTTCACAGGAATACTGAGGCCCAAGAGATGGGGAAGTAATACTCTTTCTTCGCATGTATTGCCACCTAACAGACAACTTTTCTTTTGGCTTATATTCATCCATTCATAGCCATCTAAATACAGCACTTACTACCAAAGATCAGACAACTCCAGTTCAAGATCAGACAACTCCAGTTCTGGAGCCATCTAAATACAGCACTTACCAAAAATCAGACAACTCCAGTTCTGGAGCCATCTAAATACAGCACATACTACCAAAGATTAGACAACTCCAGTTCTGGAGCCATCTAAATACAGCACTTACTACCAAAGATCAGACAACGCCAGTCCTGGAGCCATCTAAATACAGCACATACTACCAAAGATCAGACAACTCCAGTTCTGGAGCCATCTAAATACAGCACATACTACCAAAGATCAGACAACTCCAGTTCTGGAGCCATCTAAATACTGCACTTACTACCAAAGATCAGACAACTCCAGTTCTGGAGCCATCTAAATACAGCACTTACTACCAAAGATCAGACAACTCCAGTTCTGGAGCCATCTAAATACAGCACTTACTACCAAAGATCAGACAATTCCAGTTCTGGAGCCATCTAAATACAGCACTTACAACCAAAGATCAGACAACTCCAGTTCTGGAGCCCACTAACTTCAATACTTTATATCAAAGAAAAAACAACTAGTCTAGAGTACCAGCATTAAGAGCCTTCTAACTACAGCATTCATTATCAAAGAATAACAATAGAGTACTATTTGCTTTTTGTACAATTATACAATTCTACAAAATCATGATAACAAAGTAATAAAGAAGAGAATCTCTGGACCATCTCCATATACAGGAAGTCTATTAGTATCACTACAGTTGTAACATTCTCCAGTTCCTCATACTTCTACAATGAAAACTAAAGTGTCTACAGTAAATTGTCTACAAATCATGACAACTTTATCATTCATTTGGAGTAGATTGAGGTTTTTACTGCATTCTCACCATCTTCCCATTCAGGTTTATGACTTTAACACATTATTCCAATATTATATATGTCATTCTATCTTTATGAATGATAAAAAAAAAGTTTAAAAAAGTATTTTAATCATAAGAGCTTTTAAAAGAAAAATTATCTTGATTATTCAAAAAATTATTTTCAATATACATAATTTAAAACCTATCGGTAATTTTTTTAAACAAGAAATAATTTAAATATTTTTGTAAAATATGCTAGATTATTTTATGATCTATAGGTTACAGTTGTGTATTGTTTATAATGACACATCAATTAATAATTATATACAGAGAGAAGTCACTGACTCAATGTACAAAAAATAATGATTTATATATTATCATCTAAATGCTTATTAAAAAACTTAGAGATATGACGGAACCAATCAAAACAGTTCATTTTTTAAATGATGTTTGAAATTAGAAAATCAAGAAAAATAATCTTTAATTAGCTTTTTAATAGTTTTCCAATAATGCCAAATAGCATGGTGCCAAAACTGTTCATTCTATTTTTCATTAACATTTTACTGGAAGTCAAATAACCAATTAAAGCTCAATAAAATATAAGGATCTTCAACTTTATCAGGCAGCTGTTCAATAACAAAAACCTGTTACCAACATCAATCTGAACACCATTTTCACTTTAACATTCCAGTTGCTTAATAGGTAGTACAACAAAAGCTACTATAGAGGCTTGTCATCTAAGTCAGTGTTTTAAACCACACTTGTTTAAGTACTGGGCCTCGAGGAATCTGTAAAATGTACGGCACTTAAAAAAGGTCACTTGGCAACAAAGATAGGAACTGTACTAGTTATTATCAAAAGACATTTTGGACCAGATAAGTGTATAAAGATCCTTTAATATAAAGATAAATCATTATAAAACTGTGGACATTTGGAATACATGTTTATCAAGTGACAAAACAGGACATCAATGTCAGCTTCAACACAGATACATATGTCCTCATCATAACCCAGTCAACATAGCTGAGCAAGACGTACATAGCAACATCTTCATTCTGACATACACCTATCATGGTGTTATGACAAATTATCTTAAAACATCAAGAAAATATGTCCGTTAGATTAAAGTTTAGTATGAACTTATCTCATTAATCTTATACACTGTCTCAGATGTATAAAAACATACCAAGTATACAGAAACAAAAGGGCAATAAAGGGCTTTTTGTAGCTCACCTGGCTACTTAAACTATCATACTAAAAACTAGAAATAATTTCTCAATCAATAATATAATAAAACACATTCAAATTTATTAATTTACATAAATCAAATTTTAAAATATCCCAACTTGGTTCAGTATCTGTTAAGCATTCTTACACTTTTGAAGCACCTGTCACCTGAAGCTTATTACTCTAAAGCAAGGTTTTTATGACCACTGAGCTACCATATTTTGTCACCTGAAACTCATTACTCTAAAGCAAGGTTTATATGACACCACTGAGCTACCATATTTTGTCACCTGAAGCGCATTACTCTAAAGCAAGGTTTCTATGACACCACTGAGCTACCATATTTTGTCACCTGAAGCTCATTACTCTAAAGCAAGGTTTCTATGACACCCCTGAGCTACCATATTTTGTCACCTGAAGCGCATTACTCTAAAGCAAGGTTTCTATGACACCACTGAGCTACCATATTTTGTCACCTGAAGCTCATTACTCTAAAGCAAGGTTTCTATGACACCACTGAGCTACCATATTTTGTCACCTGAAGCTCATTACTCTAAAGCAAGGTTTCTATGACACCACTTAGCTACCATATTTTGTCACCTGAAGCTCATTACTCTAAAGCAAGGTTTCTATGACACCACTTAGCTACCATATTTTGTCACCTGAAGCTCATTACTCTAAAGCAAGGTTTCTATGACACCACTGAACTACCATATTTTGTCACCTGAAGCTCATTACTCTAAAGCAAGGTTTCTATGACACCACTGAGCTACCATATTTTGTCACCTGAAACTCATTACTCTAAAGCAAGGTTTCTATGACACCACTGAGCTACCATATTTTGTCACCTGAAGCTCATTACTTTAAAGCAAGGTTTCTATGACACCACTGAGCTACCATATTTTGTCACCTGAAGCTCATTACTCTAAAGCAAGGTTTCTATGACACCACTGAGCTACCATATTTTGTCACCTGAAGCTCATTACTCTAAAACAAGGTTTCTATGACACCACTGAGCTACCATATTTTGTCACCTGAAGCTCATTACTCTAAAGCAAGGTTTCTATGACACCACTGAGCTACCATATTTTGTCATCTGAAGCTCATTACTCTAAAGCAAGGTTTCTTTGGCACCACTGAGCTACCATATTTTGTCACCTGAAGCTCATTACTCTAAAGCAAGGTTTCTATGACACCACTGAGCTACCATATTTTGTCACCTGAAGCTCATTACTCTAAAGCAAGGTTTCTATGACACCACTGAGCTACCATATTTTGTCACCTGAAGCTCATTACTCTAAAGCAAGGTTTCTATGACACCACTGAGCTACCATATTTTGTCATCTGAAGCTCATTACTCTAAAGCAAGGTTTCTATGGCACCACTGAGCTACCATATTTTGTCACCTGAAGCTCATTACTCTAAAGCAAAGTTTCTATGACACCACTGAACTACCATATTTTGTCACCTGAAGCTCATTACTCTAAAGCAAGGTTTCTATGACACCACTGAGCTACCATATTTTGCTGTTGGTCAGTTCTTGGTAATAATAGATTAATATTTCTGAAGTGTTTCTTGTTATTTGATAAAAAAAAACAAAAAAGGAAAGAAAATTCAAGTCTTTAGCATGTGATAAATTAAGACCATGTCCATAAACATATACCACAGAAATAGCTATGCATGTAGTGTTATTTTTGTCAAATCACCTGGCAAATTATGTAAATGGATCATTCAGTAATAAACTTTTTCATAAATGTTAAAACCATCATAAAATACTAATAAATAACATTTGTTTTCTGTACAGTAGAGTTATGTCCAAATATAGATGACCATTTACTGACACTGTCCAGTGCACAGATGTCTGTTATCATGTCTGGATCCAGACACAATAATGGCCAATTTATGCAAATTTGTTTAGAAAAAAACAATGATTTAAATCATCCTTACACTTAAGGTCACAGATAAAACACACGTTTAATTAGATTTTTATGACCCAATGAGAAATATGTCCAAAGATCAGTTTATTCTACTCTAGATAGTTTTTATTTTTTGTTACCTTTTGTCCCTAATAAATTAACCTTGGATATTTGTCTATTAGACCCATATGCCTGTCATTTTTTATGTAAAATATATCTCAATTCACTTTTCTGTGGGGTTTTGAAATTTAAAAAGTTTTATCAAAAATCAAAAATGTGAAAATTGTTTCTAAAATTTTGTTAAAATTACAAAAAAAAATTATAGACAGCCAAGATGATACTGGAAGAGATAATAATAATAAAAAAAAAGATATTGATTGAAACATCAAACTTTCTATAAATATTGCATAAAACAAAAAAAAATTATTTGGTTGGCCTTTATGCATACATCAAAGGTACATGTATACATGCTCAAATAAAAAAGACTTTTAATTAAACTCCAAATTCTTGCACAAAAAAAAGAAAAAAGAGAGAAAAAAAAAAAAAAAAAACAACAACTTTTAATCAAATTCACAATTCTTGCACAAAAACAATGTGCAATACAAAATACCATGTTAAGATACTGCAAAAATGACAAACAACAATTTGAAATGCCTTGAGGCAGCAACATTCAAATTAGAAACGTATGTCTCAATTATTTTGAAACTATTTTCTTCAATGTTCAGATTATGTCATTTAAGATGTTACAACTGCACATTAATTTGACGGAAATAAATGCAAATATAAGGCATATGTAGAGACTGCAGCTTTGAAGAATTCATTACACAAAGCTTGTTGTTGTCGCCTTACGAAATAATTAATGCCTTAAGAATCCACAACAGAAGACATATGATAAATCATAAAATATAAAATTTTAATAAATGCGCCAAACTCAACAGGACTGGTATAACCTTTAAAAGTGAAATCTACAGCCAACGCCTTAGATTATAAAATTTAAATAATTGACAATATGACATATTTTTCATAGATTACTGGTATTTTAATATTCATATTGTAATTGTGATATTTATATCACCCCCATTAACTAGTTTCCATGTTATTTTGTAGGATTTTGTGTGACAATCTTTTACCAATATTGCTAGTTAAATGTGTGAATCTATTATACACTTGAATTGCGACTTTCTGTACCAACTTCACCATATTTTAACTTTTAATAAATCAGTTATATTCAATAATGGCTGTAAATGATCTATCAATTATTTTAATTAGACAAATCTCTCCAACAGATTCTTAATTACCACATATATGATCTCACCTCAGTTTTATGGCAGCTCATGTGAAGATTTCATACAGCAATTAAACCCTAAGTAATACTTTAAAAACTGAATTTTATCACAACCACTTGTCCAATCAAATCTAACAGTAGTCAAGAAACCAGAGTTTCTAGTGCACTCTCCCCCACAGACTTAACATAAGTCCCTCCCAGTTCATCCCAAGCAATATGAGGGAACAAACCGTGCTTTGTGACCCTGAAACCAGCTCCTATGAATGTGCTGCTTTTAAAACCCACCAATTAATGCAATTAATGATGAGTCTAGGGTGGGAGGGGGCTCGAATTCCTGGTTCTTAACTACTTCTAATGATAAAAGGAACTTCGACAATCATATATTAAAAGGGAAAGCAACAAAATATTTTGAGGCAATAAGCATTAAGACAAGGTGTTTCCACTTCTTTAATGTATCATTATTATATACTAAACTTCAGAATTACTACTTACCAGATCTAGTACACACAAACTGGTCACAGCATGCACCCGGAATGCCTTCAGCTTGATGGTGCAATACATTTTCAAATCCTGCAGCACAAGCTTCTACTTTACATTTAGATGGATTACAAACACATTCATAGTTCTTACTACAACAATCAGTCGAGTCTGTGTAATTCTGTATCAGTATAGAGTCCTCTGCACATTTCCTTACAACGTGAGTTTCACACATAACATTTTCACATCTTTTTGGAAATATCTCTGAAAAAAATAAATACAAAATAAAGAAAACTATCGTAGCTGAATTTGAATTCATTTGATTTTAGAACTTTGGGTTCATTAATTTTGAAATATTTGGTTTATTATTTTTTTTTTATCTATCAACATTTTCAGACCCTAGTGTCACTGTAACAAATTTCCAAAATGTGCACTATTATGGCACATCAAAATAAACTCAGGTATTTTTGTTAAATATTTAATCACTAACTATGAAGCAGAAGTTACAGAATCCACAACATTTGTAACAGGATAAAGATCTGTTGTGACTAACTGATGAGGATTCATGTGGAGTGGAGTGGAGTAATAGTGTTTTATGCCCCAGTCAAGAATATTTCACTTATTTTGAGGCCGTCAGTTCTGGAATGGTGGAGGAAACTGGAATGCCCGGAGAAAACCACAATTCTTTGGCAAGTGAACTGACAAACTTTCTCACACTAGGATCTGTACTGAGTGGGATTCAAACCCTGGCGGTGAGAGGCACTGTGATCTGTAAGCGGGCGCTTTAGACCACTCGGCCACTGAGGCCCCTGGGTTCATGTGGGCAGTCAGCAGCAGAAGAACCAAGGGAAGACAATTCATCAGAACCAAGGGGAGACAATTCATCAATAGCCAATCTCCACTTATATCTTGGTGCTTTGGTTTTCTTTTTATTAGCTGGACAAAGTTTTGAATATAAAGATTAAAAAAAAAATAATTTAGATAAGTACATCTGTAAGCACTACAAAGTATGTTTTAACTATCCTTTGAAGGCAGTGCTTTAACAATTCTCTGGTTTAAGGTAAATAAATTTACAATTACACTCCTTCTTTGATAGTTATGCCAGTCTATGGCATCGTTAACACTCAGTTTTACCCATTCATTCATCAACTTGTAAAACTGGAGCTAGTCTTTCATAAAGACCTATCAGCACTTCGATCCATGAACCTTGGAGCAGTTTAGAGCCTTATAATCACTATGTAACTGATTGTGAACACTGCTCTCAATGTTGGACAATTTATTGTGCACAGTTCAAATAAATTCTACACAGAAAGATCTTAGTATTAGACAGTTTGTCACTTCAATCTACAGACGGTTGATTCTGTTTAAGGTAATCTAGTTTTCCTCTACCATCCCCGAACTGACTGCGGAATAAAAATGAAAGCATCTTGACTGGGGTTTAAAACACCATTACTCTAACTGATCCTCTTTACTCGCGACCTTCGGATGAGACCTTAAAAACTGATGTCCCATGTCACGGCAGGCATGGCACATTAAAGAACCCTCCCTGCACATTGCCCTAAATGCATTGCAAAGGTCAAAATTTCTGCTACTTCACCTATAGCTGGTGACAGCTCGATATAAGTAACAAGAGGCCCAAGAGGGCCTGTATCGCTCAACTGGCACTTTTTTTATTTGAATGTGAATTTCAGACAGCCATGCTGCTAGCTATAGCCAGTTGAGCTAAAATGTTTCAGAAAAAAATGATACGTATGTGAAATGGCTATACATCTACTGTCTATATACCAAATTTGAACCAAATTGTATGATATATAAATGTGTATTGACCATTCATTACGTTTTGCTATTTATAATAACGGCGGCCATTTTGGATGCCACAGTTTGTGCAACTTTAATCTGCATCACCTAGGGACCTTGCACACCCAATAAGGTTCAAATAGGTCTAGTAGTTTCTGAAGAGAAGATTTTCAAAGAATTGGCTAAATATAGCACCTTATTTGAATATTCTGCTAATAGCGACCCAATAAAAATTGTTTCTGAAAAACCTGTTACATATGTTAAATGGCTTTGCATCTTCATTCTATATACCAAATTTGAACTAAATCGGTTGATAAATAAACGTGTATCAGCTATTTATCACTTTTTGCTATTTATAGAAATGGCTGCCATCTTGGATGCCACAGGAAGTTGATTTGTGCAAACTTTAATCTGCATCACCTAGGGACCTTTCACACCAAATTAGGTTCAATTAGGTCCAGTAGCTTCTGAGGAGAAGATTTTCAAATAATTGGCTAAATATAGCACCTTATTTGAATATTCTGCTAATAGCGACCCAATAAAAAATGTGTCTGAAAAAACCTGTTACATATGTTAAATGGCTATGCATCTTCTTTCTATATACCAAATTTGAACTAAATCGGTTGATAAATAAACGTGTATCAGCTATTTATCACTTTTTGCTATTTATAGTAATGGTTGCCATCTTGGATGCCACAGGAAGTTGATTTGTGCAAACTATAATCTGCATCACCTAGGGACCTTACACACCGAAATTTGGTTAAAATTGGTTCAGTAGTTTCAGAGGAGAAGATTAAAGTTTACGCACGGACGCACACATGCACACATGCTTCGCCATGCCATAAGCTCAGCTGGCTATTGCCAGTTGAGCTAAAAATTCTTGACTGGGACGTAAAACCCTATTAAATCAAATTAAATAAAATTCTCTTTACTACCTAATCACTCAGAAACTTTTGTAGATACTAGAAGTTCAATAATTAAAAAAAAAAAACAACAGTAAAATAGAAAGTACAAGACAAGCATGATCCAATAAAGACTCGAGAAAAATGAAAAAAATTGAAGGATAAATCTATTTATGTCACATATCAATTAACAACTAAATGTACTGTTAACTGTACTGAAAACCTGTCATAAACGGTTCTTTATAATAAGAAAAAGCTGTTAACAATTAAATATAAACATTTATTTACTTTAATACTGCACTTTAATATACTTTAATATTTACATATTTAAATTACAGAATAATCTGAATACACTTGTGTATGCATGTTTGACACTTTTCAAAGAATGTGGGGTCCCCCGTCTGAAGTATATTCACAATTTTATATTTGTGTGTCAAAAGCGATTCAAGTTACAACTTATAATATTATAGATCCTTTATAATTGATTCTCTTCACTAATTCATACCAGTTCAGTAGCCATATAATAACTGATTGATTCATTTGAATATGAAATATGCCTGAATGTGAGTTTTAATTTATCTAGTGGCAATCTTATGTAAAATTACTAAGTTAAATGTGCACTAGTGAGATCACAATTAATGACACAATAAACGTAATGATAATCAATATCAATAATACACACAATAATATCTGATAAAGGAATGGAAATTTAAGGAGTGCTATCATATGTTTAATTAATTTCTATAAGACCTGTGTGAATTAATTATAAACGAGCCATAAATTACCTGGTTCTGTGTAACACCTGTCCTCGTACCTGTATTAGGTTACACAAGTTACCACATAAAACTATCATAACTGTATGTAATTAACACATTTTTCTTCAAAAACAAGTTGAAGTAATGAAACAACCCACATATTATGTTAGAATACATGTAAATCTTATATAATCTGTTCCATCTAATAAAACACTACTACATGAAAGGTGGGATAAAGTACCTAAAATAAGCAGGAAAAAAATAACAAATTAATTACATAATTCCATATTATTATGCAATTTGGTCAATTTTTTTCTTACTTTGTCAAAATAACAGCTAATTTGCATATATAAAAAGTGATGAACTGTAAAGAACTAGACACTTTATACCGTTACACTTAAAAATTCATTAAAATCTCAAGATAAAAATAGTCAATTCTGGGAAATAGTGGATGGAAATCTGGAAAATAGTGGATGAAAAGCTGGGAAATAGTGAATGGAAAGCTGGAAAATAGTGAATGGAAAGCTGGAAAATATTGGATGGGAAGCTAAAAATCATGAATGGAAAGCTGGAAATAGTAGATCTATATAAAGCTGGAAAAAGTGGATATGACATAGGAAATACCGGTAGTGGAGAAGAGCAGGAAGTAGTCACAGGATAGGGAGTGATATCACATTAGAGTATGCATAATGTAACAACAAAATTAACAAAGTCTGTAACATAATTACCCAAATTAACTGAAATTTTTTTTCTTGTGTCTTAACATGCCCCCCCCCCCCCCCCATCTTTAGAGAGTTTTAATAATATACAAGTATACACTATTATAACATAGGTATGGTAAAAAATTTTAAGACTTTTAAAAAGAACTGATTGTTTCATTTGTAACTGTTCTACAAAGTCAGCATACATTATATAAATCTTTAAGTATGCACCTTTGATCTGGTTGAGAGAGATGTCTGGTATGGATATACATATATAAAAGTTCTATCTAGAATGAAATAGAATGCAAATGTTTCAGACTTATTACAGAAATGTGTCCAGTACAAATCGTTAATGAATACATAATAGAGGCCTAGCCAACATAAAACCACAATTTAAATGATTTATTGTTTGATTTAAATAAGGAAAATCCTGTCTTAATCCTTCTTCAGAAATTTATAGTTAAAGCAATAATGCAATTATACCTGTACACCCACATACTATAATCTGCCAAGTTAAATACTTCAATCCAAATTACAATTCGTGATATTTAAGAGGTACTGCGCAATATATGATAGTGATAGTAGACAGTTTCACTTTTACACCAAACGTACCAGCAGAATCTGGATTCTAAAGAATCATCTGGATTGCATTTGTCCGTATTTCAGTGTTGTAAGGCAGCTAAAAGCAAAAGTTTGGTGGGGTGGCGTAATGATTTTTTACACCCCAGCAAAGATTCTCTCATTAATATCAAAGTGAATGGTTGGAGAAAACCAGCACCCAGAAAAAAAACATTGACCACTGGTATACAAACTGACGAAACTTTCTCAGACTAAGACCTGCCAGTACACAATGAAATTTAGGCAATGATAGACACTATGATCCATTAACACATGCTTCAGAACACTCAGACCCCCAAAGAGTACAAGACGTCCCTAGGACAGTACCTATACATTGAAGAGCTAGGTTGATTGAAGAATTTATGCATTGTAATCATTCAGACATGTCTCTACTGATTAAATATACAGAGAAACGAAAACCATTGTCTTTAATATGAAATACCGTCTTGCGTTGTCAACGTATGGTTCACGCTGATACGATATGAATAATACAGACTTTGAAATGACTTCTAACCACTTGCTATTTTTCTATTTTTCATACCAAAGTAATAACACTCAATGACATTACATAAAGAATTATACAAATTATATAAAAGGAATAAGACCACCTTCTGAGAAAAAAGCGTAAATTTGTTTGCAAATTTTTCCATATTCTCACAAAATACTTTCAAACTTTGTAACCTTGTTAAAATACCAACGACACAATGACTTCCAGTCAATTTTTAAAATTCTTTTAAAATTATGTCAGAAATTTAAAAAATCTACTAGTCTAAATTACAGAAAAGACCATTTATGTTTAATGGATCCAAACGACAAGATGGTACAACCTTGATCAACAAACATTTAAATCTTGTCATATTAAATCTTGGGTTTTATTTTTGGCATTGAAATCTATAAAAGAGACAGTTTACAACATAAAAACATAGTTAACATATTCAAGATTGAAACCATGATATCTACAAAGTAAGTATGTTACAATATACCTGTATAACCAAAAACCGTTTTTTTGTTTTGTAACTGTATAAATTTGTCATACTTCTCCAAACAAGGATTATTGTCATGCCTATTATAAGTCATCATAAATAATAATTGATGCAGTAAAAAATTTTGCTTCTAAAGCAAATTTATGATCCTAGTGTGACTTGCACTGATGTAAATTTTAATAAAATATGAGATTTATCAGAATTCAATTTCATCAGCTGATTAAAAAAGGTCCTAAAAAGTTAACATTGAGCTGTTTAAGTAAATAGTGTTGACACATAGCTGATATGACTCTACTTGTGGTGCTGAAATATTAACCAGTAGGAAGGCATTCTTTTTATTTAGAATATCAGCAGACAAACAGAGATCTCTATCTAAATCACAGGATATAAGGAACCTTAATGTCATTTTTCATGTTTTGTTTTTACACTCAATTGGATGATTGGAATTTGTTTTCTTTTTTATATGATAACCTTGTTAACTTGTCTCGGGTAATTTTATTATCCTTGGGTGTTCAACATGACTACAATCAAACTAAACTTAACCTCCTTCATCTGAAAAGATCAAATTAGCCAAGATTAATCAGATATGACAGGTTGAAAAAGATGAAAGGGTGAATATTATAATAATATTAGTACAACTTAACTTACTCAGTATAACAGGAGTTTAAAACAATGCAATTTAACAGACTGTAGGAATTTCTTAATTTGATAGCCAGTGTTATGATCTTATCTTAAACAGAATCAAACCGCTAATAATTAACACCATAACAGCAAATGACATTTGCTTATTAAAGTTTAGATAAATACATGAGGAAGAAAAAATGCAGGGTCTTTACCTCTCCATTTTAATACATGATAGTACACTTCATATAATCTATATATGACACATTACAACAAAAGAATACATTGGTATAAAATAAGTTTAAAATACACATTTCAATTATAGAATAAAATGTGATATAGAAGCTTATAATTACAAGGATGCTGATGTGTTTCAAAGATCAAGTACCTCATCTATACAAGGATGCTGATGTGTCCCAAAATCAAGTACCTAATCTATACAAGGATACTGATGTGTTCCAAAGATCAAGTACCTCATCTACAAGGATGCTGATGTGTCCCAAAGATCAAGTACCTCATCTATACAAGGATACTGATGTGTTCTAAAGACAAAGTACCTCATCTATACAAGGATACTGATGTGTTCCAAAGATCAAGTACCACATCTATACAAGGATATTGATGTGTTCCAAAGATCAAGTACCTAATCTATACAAGGATACTGATGTGTTCCAAAGATCAAGTACCTCATCTATACAAGGATGATGGTGTGTTCCAATAATCAAGTACCTAATTTTTACAAGGATGCTGATGTGTTTCAATTATCTAGTACCTCATCTTTACAAGGATGCTTATGATTTGAAACAAAATTCTAAACAGTGCTCCATTCACATATTAAAACTTCCTCAAAGTTTTTTTTTTCCAATTTGCAAAGAAGGCATAAATTCATTCCTTTTATGATTTTGAGGACAGATTTGTGAAGCTTAATGGGTACATAAATAATAAAATAGTTACATACAGGCATGATACAGTACATGATTTAGGTGTAACATGCCAATTGTCTGCAATGCTTCCTACAATTGTCATAATATTGTGAGTTTTGTTATCATTTTTACATCATCAATGTGGATTACAAAAGCAGTTGAATCAAGAAAAGTTTGAAAGAGTTTCAATTTTATTAGTTAAAAAAAACTATGAACGAGACAATATCATTGAAGAAAGGTCTGGATAACAGCCAGCTGTTTTCCTACAAATACCATGTTTAAAGTTTATACATATATATATATATATGGCACAATGGTTTTTTTTTTTCTTTTTTTGTTTGTTTGTTTGTTTGCCCAACTTCTCTTCTTCTGTGGTTATCAAGGAATAGTCCCAATGATATAAATAATGTAGGCGGTTATACCAAAAGTATTTACAGTATATCACATACACTGCCCCTATGATGACAAGTCTACCCCTTTAACTCCATATACCCACAAACTGATTTACCTGGGCATGCTATGATGATCTAGAAAAAAATCCCCAAGGATACTACAGTATGAATACAGTATAATTAGATTTAAACATACTATTTAGGGAAGTTATTGTGTTAATTTGTATATAGTTCTCAATTAACACATGGATAACATCAATAATATGCATCACACTATTAATGGAACATTGATTTATAGATCATACAGATTTGTAGCTGCAGAGAGAGAGAGAGAGAGAGAGAGAGAGAGAGAGAGAGAGAGAGAGAGAGAGAGAGTTTTCCAGGAAAAATAAAAAATATGTCAATTTTGTATTATGTATATTGTATACTAAATTCTACAGATTAGTTCAATAAAATATTATTTATCTAAATTGCAATAATTTCACAATTTCTAACATTATTTTATCAGAGAAAATCTTTGCATGTTTTTTTTTTAAATATACCAGGATTGATTTCATGGTAATATATAACTATCTACATTAATTATTCAAATGTTTAAAAATGTATTCAAAATTGGCTACATTATTGCAACAATCAATGTATCTTTAAAATTTTCTGTGCAAACCAATATTTCATTGTATGTTTTAAATAAATTTTGCAAATGTATACAGAGTTACAAATTGTATTTTAAAAATGTTAAAATATTAAAATTTATTTTGATTGAGTAGGTAAGCATTTTAAATAAGCCCAAAATTCTGTATTTTTTTTTTTTACCTTTTAAGATTTATATTTTAATGGTGTACCTTTTTAGCAAATTTATAAATAAAATAATTTTATCATATACTTTTTAGAGAGCCCATCTATCTTTTAGAGATAGAAAATGATCAATTTATATTTTGATGATGATACATTACTATATGTAACAAAGGACAAAAACCTGTTACACCTTATCATGCTTCCTTTGATTTATTTAGGATCATAAAAATTAGGTTGCCATAAAAACAAAAACAAATTTAAAAATAAAAAATAATTTTATACAAAATTAAATCTAGCTATTAATCTTTAACCAAATCAAGCAAACTAATGTGTATTAGAGATTTTTTTAGAGATTAATATTTCTTACTTGACTGAAGACCATTAGTATTTACTACTGATGAAATTAATTGTATGCTATATAGGTATTTCATATACACCTGAGAACTAATACATTCCTAACATAACACAAGATAATGCATACATTCTATCAACCTTTTCACTGCATAATATACTGGCAATACACACATATTTATACTGAAATGATTCAGGTATATTGATCTAAATAAAACTATTACCAAAATTTATTTTTATACCTGACGGAAAAGTGTTCTACTGTAAATTAAGTTTTAATTGTAATTAACATTTAACACTATTTACACCTGTTGATTTCATCAATATACTAAGTGACTTACCTCTACAAATGCCAACTTCGTTTCCAGTTATTGGTGCACCGATTTTTGAGACAAGTGCACATTCTAATCCCTCTCCACAATTCCCTTCTAAATTATATTTTCCACCACAAGTTTCGTTAACTAACTTCGCACAAACTTTACAACATTCACAAACATCTAAAGTATACCCTCCAGTACAATTATTGGGTTCAGAAATGCACTCAGATTTATCACATGGTCCACAAGTTAACGCTGATGCTAGAATACATCCAAAACTGGTCCAAAGAATAATATGAGTTACACTAACTGTCACTGAAGCGCCGCCGAGTACTGAAGCACTCGTTCGTTTTGCACACATGCCTTCATCAGCTAAAACTGCCGTGATTTAATAATCACGGTGATATTACATCAGCCTGTCGGGGTATACATAAAGGTGTAATACCAGTGTCTACACACCTTCATTCTATTCGGACACGACATCTCAAATGAGATTCCCTACACCTTATCATCAAATAAATATTGTTGTCTGCTAGGATTCTCATGTGATATGCTTACACTTCCGGTTTAATCAATGACAGCATCCGGGCACTGCAAATCTTATCGCCTCGCGTCACACCAATACAGGTCCCGCCTTCACCTGTTTATATCAGGTGTACGCAGGTATTTTATCTTAAAAACAAAAATTGTCATCTTATTTATATAAAACGCAATACACTTTCATACAGAACTTTTAAATAAAGTACATGTTCAACTAACGGTTAACTTTTCACTTTAATATTACTGAATTTAAAATTTTACTACTTTAAAACTTAAAGAACCAAAAACGTAGATTTAAGTGGCCAGTTTAGTATATTAGTGGAAACATATATTTCGTATTTTTATAACTTGCGTTTTTAAATAACTTTTATGAGAGTTAATGATTGTGATGTTTGGAAAGGTAGTGTGTGTGTGTGTGTGTGTGTGTGTGTGTGTGTGTTGTGTGTGTGTGTGTGAAATTTAAATGCATAATTAGAGTAAACCCAATTCTAATATTATCAATTTTTCTAATAAGCGTAAAAGGCTGAACGGTATGAATCTTCAAAAGTTAACGTTATCTATAGTAAATGTTGATTTTAATTGATACACCATGGCGCCGCTTTATCCGAAAAGGCTACTGATATTGTCCTCATCACTTTCTATCACTAAAGACTAGACGATTACGACAAACTGATAATAAACAAATTATAGTGTCCCCAACTTTTAAATTCAATTATTTTATTTTAAAAAAATTCAAACTAATTTCAAACTGACCGAGAGTTAGTGATACAATACAATCATCCGTGAATTCAACAAGCGATGAAATAATAAATATAAGATAACAATGTCAGAGACGAATGGTTGTCATTGTAATGTGACTTAAGATCGGGAATTATCACTTCTAACAATCCAGAGGGGACAACTCTTGTTCCATTGCTTGTCGACTTGTATTAATGCACCGACACGTTTTCTACAAAGATTCACAACCAAACTAGATCTCACACAGCATTCACCGCGAGGTGTTCCCGTTGTTATGGAAACAACTTTTATTAGATATTTTCGGCAAATAACATTGACTTATGTGCATATGTTATTGATCAAAAAATGGTCTTGCATTTCGGAACACTATTCCTCATAAGTACAGGTTTGAATTTCAGAACACTATTTTCCATTAGAGTTATATTTTGGAACACTATTTCTAATTAGTGTAAGTTTAAATTTCGGAACACTATTCCTCATTTGTCTTTTATTTCGGAATATTTTTACTCTTAAGCAGAAGTTTTTATTTTGAAACAATATTACATATTCGTGTTGTTTTTCTTTAAGTGTAAGTTTGAATTTCGGAACACTATTTCTCATTAGTGTTGAATTTCGGAACACTTTCTCTTCTTTAGTGTAAGTTTGTAGTTTGAAAAAATATTCTCATAAGCGTTGTATTTCGGAACATCATTTCACATAAGTTTATTGTCTCGGAACACTGCTGTTTTATAAATGTACCTGTACCTCTTTATATCATTAGTGTATTTAATGACAAAACAATGAATTGAAGGCTCGAAAAAACCAAAAGTGATTGTTGATAATGCCGTTTTAGTTTTAAACAATATAGACTAGATCTTAGCTTCCGCACATAGTGTTGTCAGCGTTTGACTCCTAAGTTTAATATTACATACACTTGCTCCAAGTTTCACAATAATTTCTTAACATAGATTTGACTCAACTTAATCCTGGCAAATTTAAAGTCATGATAATTTCATTAATTGTTCAGATATACAGGAAATCAAGGTGTCATTTTGAAGATCAATTCCAGCTTATAACATCTGTATTGAATTTGTGAGAAAATGTTTATCCATAGTTCAAAGAAAGATTGTTGAAATTTACTAGATTTAAGTTAAGGAAAACCTTAATTATTGAACGATTGTGAAACGGGTTTGGACAACAAACAAGCGTGTTAGTGGATGGCTGAAAGCAGTACAGTCTATAAAACATGCGAGACGGTGTAATTTTCTTAAACAATCATTAAGTGTCAGACAACAGAACTAGTATAACTATACATGTATTGTCTTCATTCAGTGAAATTTGACGGACTTTAGACATCAATTTTAAGTATGGGATAATCAGCATGAACAAAAATGGCTTACAATGGTTTTAACAAATGGCATTCAGGACTTGTTTATCTTTGGCCATTACGCCAATCGTTTATATCGTTCAGACATTATTCAAAGCGCATTCAGAAAAAGAGAAACAGCATGATATCGCTTTTTAAATATCCAACGATGACCACTGCCGTCAGCGCTGGACAATAGATGGAGGGGTTTTGATATCTTTGGGCTATTAAGTTATTATTTTATTCAAGTGGTAGATTAATTGTTTTCACCTCGTGTATACTTAACTACACAAATGTGGGAATAATACCCAGAAACAGCACTTAACCCAACGTTTTGACATCTGTACTTAGATTTTTAGTTACACTTTTTACAACAAAAGACCTATTTTATACAAACACCCGCCGTGATCGAGCCAATTTATTTCTAAACACGTCTTATGTTTACATGTGATATGTAATTACGTTTTTATAAAAGTTTTGACACCTTTTATTTGTTGCAAATATAATATATACTATGCCCAGGTTCCCATTAATTACAGCATGTCAGATGGTTAAATTCTGGCACAAACAAGTTTAAAAGTTTAGGAATGCATCCGATTAACTGATTCACCTGCCTTGTGGACATATGCTGAAGATGTCCACATAATATTATGGCCTAGCAACCACTGCTGATAAATCAATGGACAAGCTGTTGAAGTAGATAATTATACTATGAACAGATAATGGTACATGTCGGTAACACACGGTTTCTGTACAAGCCAATACAAAGAAGTTGACAATTAAGTTTAATAAAATATTCACATGGTTACATACATGTAGTGAATCGTGTAGTAGAGAACCTCTTACCGCTTTAGATAAAATATATTACCGATTTCGTCAGGTATATATAATTGCATTAACTAATTTGAGTTTGCATTCTATGTCTTAGGAAAACCTACTCAGTATATCCTTACCAAATCCATGTCTCTGATTAACCCTTTTTAAAATCATGAATAAGGTCATATGTTTAGCTATGGTTGGTTGATTGATTTAATGGGGTTTTACATCCCAGTTTAGAATATTTAACTTATATTGAGACGTCACCAGCTAAAAGAGAAGTGGCAGAAATCTTGACCTTTGCAGTGCGCTTAGGACAATGGGCAGGGAGTGTTCTTTAGCGTGCCATGCCTGCCGTGACGAGGGGCATCGGTTTTTAGGGTCTTATCCGAAGGGCCCCGTGGCGTTCAAGTGCCCAAGGTTCATGATCTAAAATATCGGTACTGAAATTACACAGCAGAACTACAACAACACACAAGGTTCATGATCTAAAACTACAGTACTGAAACTGCACAGCAGGACTACAACAACACACAAACGTATTCAATCTAGATATGAAACAATTCAGATCAGCTTAAAACAATATAATGTTTTTTTTTTTTTTTTTTTTTTTTTTTTTTGTTTTTTTTTTTTTTTTTTTTTAACAATATCATAAAACTATACCTGTACCTATTACTTTGTAATTTGTACTTTACCTAAATTTTAGTGCAGGTGCACATCAGTTACTTTTTGTAGTTTCTGACACAAATTAATGGGATAACAGACCTCTTTCAATGTCAGTCAGTATTCAGGTATGTTGTATGGTATGATACACCCTGTTTTGTTGTGTTTTCCATACCTGTAACTCGTGTCAATGTAAGAGCGTACATACAAACTCTTTTTAATACGAACTTTGTCAAGTCTCACCATATATCAAGTCATACAAATCTTCATTGTTTATAATTTTCTTAATTAAACACCCAAAATGTTTAAATGTGCAAAAATTATTTACTGTTAAAGTATGACAATTATGACAGGCGTGCAATATTTACCGATCTTTGTCTCTATCTGTCGTGAAATGTAAGAAATATTCATTTAATAGAAGTACTTTTTTATACCTGCAGGAGCTGACATCCAATGTTCTTATAACTTTTACAAGTATATAAGATAACATGGATTTATAATGAATTTCAATAATGTGAATACTGCAGTCAAAACCATATGATATACGAAAATGTCATGTTAAATGGTAAACAGTGAAAAATCCGTCTTAACCAGTGTACACATAACAGTGTCAAATAACAAAGAAAACGAATTATAACTAAACTACCAAGATCTGATCATGGAAGTCCAACTGTCGATTTTAAATAAAAATATGGGAATAAGAAATAACAAGTTTAAATATATGTACAAAAGGAACAAATAGAACTTAAATTGAATGCTGTATCTCGAACTCGATAACTAACCTGCTGCGACATTGATGTTCTGTCTGTTGTTTGGTGAAGAAGATACAATTAACACACTTAAGAAAGTATAACAAATGATTGGCAATATATTTATTCTCTTGAACGTTAGATTTGCCATTAAGCATTTCTTAAATTTCATCGTTTTTAAATACATTTTTTAAAAAAGATTGTGTTTTATTGTGATGTGTATTTGTTGTGATGTGTATTTGTTGTGATTGGTTTTTGTTGTGATGTGTATTTGTTGTGATGTGTTTTTGTTGTGATGTGTATTTGTTGTGATTGTTTTTTGTTGTGATGTGTTTTTGTTGTGATGTGTATTTGTTGTGATTGGTTTTTGTTGTGATGTGTATTTGTTGTGATTGGTTTTTGTTGTGATGTGTATTTGTTGTGATGTGTTTTTGTTGTGATGTGTTCTATTGTAATGTATATCTGTTGTGATGTGTATTTATTGTGATGTGTTTTATGTGATGTGTATTTGTTATGTTGTGTTTTATTGTGATGTGAATTTGTTGTGATGTGTATTTGTAATGTTGTGTATTTGTTGTCATGTTTGTTGTGATGTGATGTGTTTTATGTGATGTGTATTTGTTATGTTGTGTTTTATTGTGATGTGAATTTGTTGTGATGTGTATTTGTAATGTTGTGTATTTGTTGTCATGTGTTTTTGTTGTGATGTGTATTTGTTGTGATGTGTTTTATTGTGATGTATATTTGTTGTGATGAGTTTTATTGTGATGTGTTTTATGTGATGTGTATTTGTTATGTTGTGTTTTATTGTGATGTGAATTTGTTGTGATGTGAATTTGTTGTGATGTGTATTTGTTATGATTTGTATTTGTTGTGATGTGTATTTGTTAAGTTGTGTTTTTGTTGTGTTTGGTTTTTGTTGTGATGTGTTTTTGTTAAGTTGTGTTTTTGTTGTGATTGGTTTTTGTTGTGATGTGTATTTGTTATCTTGTGTTTTATAGGCCCTTATATACAGCCTTCATTTTGTAACATTTTCAAATTTTCATTTTGAACCTTGGAACTCATCATGATTAAAAAATTATAACTGTCATGTGCTACTTTTTGAATGTTTTATGTTATTAAAATTCAAAAAGTAGCACAGGACATTTCTGTCAAAAGAGAAATTTTAAGTATTTTATTAAAATAAAAATTCAAAATTTGGCATATGACACACTTTTATTAATTTAAAATTCTTTTTAAAAATTGAAGTGAAATAACAATCAACAATACAAATCATCTCTCTCTCTCTCTCTCTCTCTCTCTCTCTCTCTCTCTCTCTCTCTCTCTCTCTCTCTTTTGCACAAACACATCATGTCCCTCGGCCAACAATGGAATAAAAGCTTTCGGCGATCACCTGTTTTATTAAAGAAAAATCTAAGTACATATAACAGATCACTCGTTTTTATTCTGCTGTGTCATTTCATTTGTTGATAAAATAAATTATCCCCTATACATATCAGACAAAGTGATGGTTGTGATTGATAAATTCATTCCTTGGACCAGAGAATGGAGCCGTATAAGTGTTTAGTCCCTATGTCATGTTAGGACACTCAGTATTTGAGATCAAACTTCCAAATTATGCTTTACATATATTCAATTACAGACTTACTCTTTTAAGCGATAAAATGTCTAGTCATTTTACTATTTATTCAATTAGCGAAAATAATATACTTTAAATATTTTTAAAATTTCAACATAAAAAGATTTTAATTCTTTTAATTTTTTCTTATAGAGGGCATTAGAAGCACCTGTAGAAAATAAACGGACAAGCATATATCTTTTCTTTCTTGTCTATCTCTCAATAATATTAGGGTACAAGGGGATACTAGGTAATATATACAACTATGATAAGTACATGGAACTTTATAATTCATGATAAAATCTTGAGGATAATAAACAATTTTAGTCATATATGCATATATTTGTACACACACATTTATGTAACTCCGTGTAAAAAAAAAAAAAATATATATATATATATATATATTATTTGTTAATCGTGTAATTATGGATACCTCAACAAAATTCAATATTTGTATACATGTATTTAGCTTTAATTAAGCAGGGTCCTGAATGAATGTTATTAATTATGCTTACCTGCTCTTTAATAAGTGATGTCAGATCTAACATCAATTTTTACAAATGATGTCAAATGTCAGATTATTCTTATAGCTGATGTCAAATGTCACATGATTTTCTGTCGTAAAAGTGTTGTGTGTTGCTACTTTTAATAACCGATGTCAGATGTATCATAATTTTTTACAAATGATGTCAAATGCCACATTATGTTTACAACTTATGTCAAATGTCGCATGATTTTGGTTTCGTAAGTGTAGAAAGCTGCTTGGTGTTTTTAAAACAATGTCATATGTCACACGATTTTATAAGATATGTCAAATGTAACATGAATATTGTAACATGCTGCATGATTTTATAACTGATGTCAGGTGTCACATGATTTTTAATCCTGATGTCAGGTGTCACATGGTTTTTAATCCTGATGTCAGATGTTAAACGGTTTTTAATCCTGATCTCAGATGTTACAGGGTTTAAGTCTTGTTGCTTGTTTTTGTAACTAATCACAAGATTTTGTTACTGATGTCAGATGTCATATGATTTTTGTTAGTGATGTCAGATGTCACATGATGTTAATTACTGATGTCAGATGTCATATGATTTTTGTTACTGGTGTCACATGTCATATTATTTTCGTTATGTTAGTTTTTTCATAACTGATGTCAGATATCACGTGATTTTTGTTACTGATAAATGATTTTTTTACTGATGTCAGGTGTCACAAGATGTTAATAACTGATATCATATGTCACATGATTTTTGTTACTGACGTCAGATGTCACATGATTTTTGTTTCTGATACATGATTTTTGTTACTGATGTCAGATGTCACTTGGGTTTTGTTACTGATGTCAGATATCACATGATTTTTGCTACCGATGTCAGGTGTCACATGATTTTGCTACTGATGTCAGATGTCACGTGATGTTAATTACTGATGTCAGATGTCATATGGTTTTTGTTACAGACGTCAGGTGTCACATGATTTTTTGTTACTGATGTCAGATGTCACATGATGTTAATTATCGATTAGTGTTACATTTACGTTTTATACCAGTATTGCGTGTTGCTTGTTCATTGTTTTATGTGTGTTATTGTACTACTGAAGAAGAACGAACAATTTAGATTTCATGCACTATTGGTAGTTAGCTAAGTCTTGGATCTTCCGTAAATATTCAAAATTGTTTTGATAATGTCTGGTGATATATCTTTCTTGGCCATTTAAATGTAGCAAAGATGTATGCATCTTAGAATTTCAATACAGGAAAGTTTTTGCAAACATGCAAAAGTTATCAAAATTCGCCAAACAAATATTTCAAATATTTTAAAGGCCAATACAATGACTCAAACTTCCTTTAATAAATAAATTTATTGTTATCATAACAAATGCAGAATATTACGTTTTACATATATCCACGTTTGACCATTACAAGCTTCGTTTATTTTCTCTGATCCGTTACTATTATAACCGTGCCTGTGAATGTTTCTACTTACTCTGATCACTTAGCTTCTTAAACAACCATAAAATAAGTAGCAATATGAGTATAATCCATACAAGATAACCGAAACATCCAGATAATTCACGTCTTAGATAAGTCAAAAATACTTCTAAAATGTTATAAAAAAACTTCATATCAAATTGCAAAAGAAAATGTAAGTTAATTTTGATTTATAATTTTGGCAATTGATCCAGTCATCTATTTTATATTTAATTGCTGTGGCGAGGCCTTAATAAACAATAATTGTCGCTAATTAAACATTGAGTATATAAATTTTATTTGACAAAATCAAAATTTGACAAAGCACAATATGGTTTATGACATTAATGTAGCCACAAAAAGCAGATATATATATATGGAAAAATATAATCGTTTTTACAGATAAGAAAAACCAACTAAAGTCTTCTTTTTGATTGGAGGTGTTCATCTTCTCTGTCCTTTCAACACATATAAATGCTTTCCATTTCCAATTAAAGCAGTTGGACAGACATTATCAAAATAATACCCAATGTTGATTGAAGTAATTTTGAAGGAATACTTTTACTATTAAAGATTATGTATTTTACAAATTTGGAGAATTGTGAACTTGATGGAAGATAATATAAGGTAGCTTTATAATATCAGAAAAAAAGTTAACGCATAAAAAAAAACACACACGCACACACACAAAATAATAATAATAATAATAATAATAATAATAAGAAGAAGAAGAAGAAGAAGAAGAAGAGGTAGTAGTAGTAATTAAAATTTATGTATGCTGTATACCGTATAATATCCTTCATAATGCATTCAAAAAGTAGCACTTGAAATATTTTGAAGAATTCAAATAACTAGAAGAACATCTATAGTAAAAATGCAGATCAGTAGAGACTTATTTATAGAAACAGCTTCGTTTATATACTTGCTATAATTCTGATTCATTTAACCATTTAAAATCTGTTTCTTAATTATGTATTCAAAAGAAGAACGGTTACACCAGGATTAAAGTTAGAAGAGAAGGACCTCGAATACAATATCACACTGACATATACGTCTTATATGTATTATATATATTTTACAATATCAGAATATATAAATCAACACAAAGTAAAAATAAGATCGACAATTACATAAAACAAGGCAAAAAATGAGGGTCGAAAAGCAATATTTCATCTTAAAAGCATTCAATGGAACAAAAACAATAATTTGTCTAAAAGGCGTTCGGAACAAAAGCAATATTTCGTTTTAAAGGCGTTCGGAACAAAAACAATAATTTGTCTAAAAGGCGTTCGAAACAAAAGCAATATTTCGTTTTAAAGGCGTTCGGAACAAAAACAATATTTCTTCTTAAAGGCGTTCGGAACAAAAGCAATATTTCGTCTTAAAGGCGTCTGGAACAAAAGCAATATTTCGTCTTAAAGGCGTTCGGAACAAAAGCAATATTTCGTCTTAAAGGCGTCCGGAACAAAAGCAATATTTCGTCTTAAAGGCGTTCGGAACAACAGCAATTTTTCGTCTTAAAGGCGTTCAGAACAACAGCAATTTTTCGTCATGAAGGCGTTCGGAACAAAAGCAATATTTCGTTTTAAAGGCGTTCGGAACAAAAGCAATATTTCGTCTTAAAGGCGTTCGGAACAAAAGCAAAATTCTGCACATGACATAGTGATCAGCTGGTTCAGTATTAAGTTTAAACCAAATATGGTACACCGTTTGCATTACATAATAACTAACCCGACGTTTTTAATCCATCGAAAATATTACAAAACATATTTATATCAATAATGTCATGTGCTACTTTTGAATTTTTATGAAATGATACAGTTCAAAAGTAGCACATGACAATTAAATAAAACTAAACATGAGAACGTCATCAAACTTGTTGAATCGGACATATTGTAGCATTAATTCCTGCACGCTTGAAGTTAATGTTTCATTGCGACTTTTAACACCTCAGAAAATATACTCTCTAAAAAGTGCCTGAGAATTGTACTATAAACACTGTTTGTATTCTTGCTTGAGTTAATTCTAGGCGTGTGGCGAGTGTTAAGTTTCGTGTTATATCTCAGTTTTGTCAATCAGCGAATTTTCTGCCCGATTATGTCAATTGACCGTGCAAAGTTAACACACTATCTTGTGTATCTCTACGTGGTTCAAATGAATAAGGTTAGGTAAAGAATGTTTTCATGTAGGATTTATTTTTTTAGTATACATTTGACACCTTTATCAATGATTGTTACACGATACTATAGATTTTCTTAAGTCGTAAGTCTGTTTAAAACGTGTAAGGAATTAGTAGACCGTGCTTGTAATTAGCAACACTTAATCAACAGTTTAGTTGATGCAAAAAAAAAAAAAAAAAAAAAAAAAAAAAAAAAAAAAAAAAAAAAAAATCAAACTTGTTTTGAATAGTAAAATAAAATATTTAAATCTGATGATAAACAGAGACACAAAGAATGAAACAATGCATTATAATATGAACAAAATCTTAAGATCCCTGGTGTCAGTTTATTCGACTAGAAAACCAAAATGGAATATTGTATGCGCCAAATGTAAAACAGATAATAGGCGCAAATGGAATACAGATTTTAGGCACACAAATGTAATATAGTTGATAGGTTCCAATTGTAATGCTGATAAAATGCGCCAAATGTAATAGAGTTTAATGGCGCAAAAAATGTAATATGAATTATTGGTGCTTATCGAGAATGTGGATCGTTTTGAGGTTTATAAAATATGGGACAATTTAAAAACCTAAAACATTTGAAGAATTTATACAAACATTTGATAATTTATCAGCTTTTTCAAGATCATTTTACAAATTGAATTAATTAAGTGAAGTGTAAGACTAACTAAAACTACATCGATCTACCAGGAACCATCATGATCAATTACTTCATACATATATTTTATATAATTTATCTACTAAATGTCGAGGGCTTGGTTTATGACAGTACATTTATCACTCAATAAGATACAATTTATCTTCGATCTTTAAAATTCCAGGCTAATTTGCAGGTAGAAGTTTTTATAAAAGTTATACTAGTATTTAAGCTTTCAACGCATTTCTCGATAATATTTTATTTAGACATGTTTGTATTCAAAACACCTGAAGGAATATCTATATTGTAATTGTGTTATAGTTATAACTTTTTTAAAATTTAATTTCGGTAAAATAATCTCGCTACCAAGGATAATGAAAACGCAGTACTGATACCTACTTCAGGTGACGACATTGACTTTCCGGGGGGTCTTGAGACTCCTTAATAATCTGCATGATTCTAGCAGCGAAAAAGATTCAAGATGGTCTTGACGCTCCTCAATAGCTACCAGCGTGATTCCTGTGGCGACATAGATTCCTGAAGATCGTGACTCTCATCAATCGCTATCGGCGTAATTTTAGTGGCTATATAGACTTCCGAATGTCGGACTCACCTCAATGATTACAAGCATGATTTTGGTGGTTACATTGATTGTGGGGGTTGTGACACTTTTTTACACATACAAGCGTGAATCAGGTGGTGACATAGATTCCTGAGTGTCGTAACACTCCTGAATAGCAACCAGCGTAATTTTTGTGGCGGAGCAGATATCAAGGGGGGGGGGGGGTCTTGACACTCCTTTATATCCACTTCTGTGCTTCCAGTGGCGACATAGCTTCACCGGGTTCGTGACCCTCTTTTTATAGGCCAAGAACAAACCCAGCACGACATATCAAAAGTTTATTTGATTAATTTAATATGCACAATTATTAAATCGTCAAATAAAAAGGTAAATTTTAAAAGCTGAAAAGGTTGTCAAATTTATGATTATTACCATTTCAGACTGATTTATAGTTGATACATGTAATATATATATATATATATATATATATATATATATATATATATATATATATATATATATATATATATATAGTTTCACAGATATCATTGGATGTAGATTTACATTTATATCGTAAATAAAAGTATTTCCTTTTAACAAACATAAAATATATAACACAAATACCAGTTGAATTATGGTGTGTCAGATGTGCACATTTCGGAAATTCATTCCTCATCAGTGACAGTAGACCGAAAAGTTATATTGCTAAATGTTTTAACGTGTTGATGTATTTCAACATGTATCAAATGGTATTTCACCTCCATACTTTTTTTAAAAAAATCCAAAATTCCTCGAATTTCCAGTTTGATTGGAGATGTTCATTTAGCCAGTCCGTCGAATTTTATTCTAGTTTCCATGTTTAGCAGTACTGTAAGCATACCCAGGAGGCGACTAATGTCACCAGAATGCTATCCTGCATTGACTTACCATTTTATAGAGGTTGCCCTATAATCTTACCCCTACCCTAACATAGACAAAGAAATATGACTAACTCATTTGTACTTGGTTCAGACGAGCTTAACTCTAAGATCTTTACAGAAATGTCTTGAGGCTTTTCGGAAACCCTTGTATAATACACTGCACAAAGAATGAAATAATTTAAGACTATAAAACAAAGAATTTATACTATCCTTCATATTTTTAAATAATTTTTCTTAAAACTACGATGGGTAAAACATCAGTTAAAGTAAATTGTGTGTATAAAATCTTAAATGTTTAGTGTTTTTGTCTAGTCAATTTGGGTCGTCGTATGAAATGATTCTGATAACAAAACAGAAAACGATTCTGATGTCAAATCAGAAATAGATTCTGATGGCAAAGCAGAAACTGATTCTGGTGGCAAAAGCAGAAAACGATTTCAATGGCAAAGCAGAAAATGATTCTACTGTCAGTCAGAAATAGATTCTGATGACAAAGCAGAAAATGATTCTGAAGACGAAACAGAAAACGATTTTGATGGCAAAGCAGAAAACGATTCTGATTGCAAATCAGAAATAGATTCTGATGGCAAAGCAGAAAACGATTCTGATGTCAAAGCAGAAAATGATTCTGATGGCAAAGCAGAAAACGATTTTGATGGCAAATCAGAAATAGATTCTAATGGCAAAGCAGAAAACGATTTTGATGGCAAATCAGAAATAGATTTTGATGACAAAGCAGAAAATGATTCTGATGGCAAAGCAGAAAACATATTTCATTTCAGGACATACTTTTAAAAGGTGGATGTATTTTAGATTAAATAGCTAGATCGAAACAATGCAATTTGTGTTTTTTTAACTTCCCCATCAGCAATTTCAAATTACGTTAATTACCAATATTTATTAATTCATCATTAATTTTCTACAAATGTAACATTTGATAGGGTTTGCATTGTCCGCTGTTTTGAGAAGCTTATATACATATATATTATAAATTTCTACTCTTACACAGATCGAGAATGCATTTCAATAAATATCAATATTGCCCATGCAGCAATAATTTCGTGAAACGCCCTTGTTTATTTCATCACGTGACCATTAAAATGTAAATTTCTTAATAAAATTTAAATCTATAAAACATTTTAGATTGGAATTTTACCTTTAGGGTGGTATATATAGGAATATAGCGATTGTCCGAACACAATTTTACACACATATTATGTAATTTTTATGTGTTTTTTTCTCCCACTTACCAGAAGGTACATAAAAATGCATAACTTGAAAGATTTGCGAGATATTACCTCGTTTTACAGTTTTAAGATTAATGTTAATGACGCGTATGTGTGAATATCTACCGATAATATATCTAGATAAAGTTTTCTTTTTATAAAACTACGAGATTTCAAAGATGTTATTTATTTCCTGTTTTCATTAATAAACCTTTGAGCGAGTTTTAAGACGCCATTCACAATGAGAAAAACATATTTAGATGCATATTTTTAAATGTCGTATATCCGGAAATGTATCGCGTAATATCCTCAAGATGTTAATGACTCAAAACAAAGTTCAAATAACTTAATGCGTTAATTTAAACAGGTACCAAAAAAAAAAAAAAATGACTGAGATTGTCTGTTTATAATGCTTTTATCATACATGTACTTGATAATCGCTTAACAACCGAGACCGAACCATGACAATGGGATAAAATGAGAAAACAACTGCAGTGTTAAAATACTTATAATACTATATCGTAATAGGAAGCATAGATAGCATGGTTGTAATGAGCGATGTAAAGTATGTAATGATCTGCATGTAATGACTATCTAATGCTATAAAACAGATTTTCAATAGTCATTTACTAATAACATCGTGATTGCAATATTGCTGATTATAAGTCCGACGTTTAATGGTTTTTAAGAAACCAGCACAGGGGCCGTAGTGTATTTGGTGAAAATTAATTCTGCCAATGTGCAATTAATCATATGGTGGAATATCAATGAATTGTAAAAGAGAAGTGTTTGAGCGTTACAGTAACATTGTTCTGATATTCTATTTATTTTTGTTCCATTAAGTTTTTCTTAGTTTTGAACATTTGTAAACCCGGGATGTGACAGCGATAGCTTTAAGTCAGAAAGAAGGTTTACCAAGAAAGTTGTTCTCTTGTAAAATCGCCATGACACTGAGAATATGAACACCGAGGACAGAGTTTTCTGGAGATTGTCATTATTAAATAACAGATGGGGACCAGGCGGACAAATCCTCCAACTTCAACATCATTACAATTAACTCAGTAAATTACAATTTCAAGCGCGAATACGAAATTTTGACTAGTCTATACATGCGGTTTGGAACATTCTGTATCACTTTGACACCATCTTTGTTCCCCATGATCCTGCTAGATAGCGGGTAGTGTAAGATTCTGTTCCTCGAAATTCTGACATAAATAATGTTCTTGACCCGAGAACATCTCGCCCAAAGACACTCACTGATTCTTATGCGTTCATAATGTTAGACCGTTTACACCAATGGCAGACAAATGCGACACACGCTCGGGGACCACAATCCCGGGGACCACACGCTCGGGGACCCCACTCCCGGGGACAGCAGGTTTGCGTCTGGGATGAAATTCACCTCCCTGGGTGTGATACCCGTATTTTCCACGTATGCATATTTATCCTTATTTTTCCCTTTTTTAATCTCTTGATTTACTTTCTGGTTCTGGTTGGATATACATGTATTTCATCAATCTTAAGATCCTGAGTTGTAATGTCAAGTCATGGTCAACATTAAATTCCTACGATGACTACAACCTAACACAAAATAGTCATTTACCAGAAATAATTTGTCACTTTGTAAACATACAGTAAAACATTGAGTGAAACCAAATACAATGAATCAATGTTGGTTTTAATGCACACCCAGGTAGCTTGGTGTCAAATTACAGGTATAGCCCTCACACTAATCATAAGTAGAATGATAGAATACCAGATTAATTTTATTATATAAATATTATCAATAAGATACCATCTCATGTCAGCTCCGTTCTCTTGTCAAGGCGGTATTAAATTAGTTTAGAGAATGAAAAAGACATAAAAGTCACAATCTTGTATGGTATTGTACCTTCTGAGGTTTACAACCCCTGACCTACCGCTGATTGAATGGAAGGGGTTTATCTCTAATTAACTATGATACAATCTTAAACAGCCATTAACATCAATTTCTACATCAAATAAAAATGTCATCGGTATATTTTTGTCAGGATATATTTCTTTACACTTTGGTTTTATTTGGATACAAAATATATGATGTTCATTATCTATATTGAAGGTAATTTACTTGATAGTCAATAAAACTTTACTTACATACACGGTGTAGATTATATCACTATAAAAAGTAATAGATAATCTTCATGCATCCATTTTTTGGTTTATTGAAATCAGTTAGTTCCAACATGAAACAACACAAGTGCTTAAAGTCATGGGAATACTGGTGACAATTGCAGTGTAATGATGGGTATCACACATTATAACAGGTTAAAATTTGTGTTTTCAAAGAATTTTGAGGAAAATTATTTTAAATACAAAGTTAAAATCAAAATTAATTCATCCTTGAAAAAAGGAAAAAATTAACACTCGAATAACTCATATAGGCGAGAGCCAATGAAACCAAGAAAATGACACAAAACAAGAAATGGCTAAATAAAACTAGAAAAGACAAACACAAATTAGGGGCACTGATTATAGATAAGATAATAGTCTTAGAAAATCAGCAGTAGCTTTATTTATGTAAAATGGCTCAGAATATTCGATATAATTAAAATATAAACATAGTCGGTTAAACAATCATGTCATCAATGTGAATACTTGCATTCAATAGGGAAGTAATTAGACACCAATATCAAAAACACCTAATATGATGTGAAATGTTGCAATCTAGAATAAGTTTTATCAATGGTGGGTTCTGACCCAGCAATGCCTGAAATCTCTCATTAACTCAAATTAAATCTAAAACAACCATTAACATAACTTTGATGGGTGACTATTGACGTATTGCCTCTCATAACTTAGAATTTATTATGCTTCATTATTTTAGATAGAGATGATTTATTTAACAGAAGTCAATTAAATTCTTCAACACTTTAAACTTTAAATCATTATTTAAAAAGTAAAACTTATGTACAATTTTTAAGTATCAAGGTAAGTTATAAATTTACTTACAATACTCTTGTTTCAGAATAAAAGTATTATTTCTATCTGCACCTGTTAATATTTGGAAGTTAAATACAAATACTCGTTTTACAGCACATAAATTAGAAAAAAAAGTCTATTTATATCCCGAATACTTTTTTTAATTATTAATGGCTACCCTATGTATTCTCAATATTTTTATGTCTTTTCTTCATAATTTGTCTGTGGTTCTTCAGGTGTAAGTTATCTAGCTGAAACTTTCTATTATTGATTCATCCCGAGGAAAATATATATAAAAAATCACCAAAATAATAACAAAAGTACAACCATTAAACAAAAAGATTATGATATTAACTTTTTACCCTGGCACCATTTTGAATGATTTTTCTTTGCAGGTGGATAAGATAAAATAATTTAAATCTATATTACAGTACATAACTTTCTAAATTCACTCAAAAAAGTGTAACTTTTTTTTTCATTTTCGTTTTCAGGCTTATGCTCCTGTAATCTTGATCTTCAGATTCATGACCTTGATCAATTTAATCAATATATATATATAATATATATATATATATATATATATATATATATATATATATATATATATATATATATATATATATATATAATATCATTACATACAATATATATACATACACATGCCTATACAGATGTGCATAATTTTGAAAATTAAATGGCAAAGATATAAATTTCATTAATTTTCATATACTTAGCTTGCTATTTTCCCAGTTAGTTCCCCAGGGCTAAGATTTATGCAATTTTCATTATTAATGTCTTAATGATGTTGTAAATAAAATATCTAAGATATATATATATCTTGTGTGTTCAATAAGAAAAATGTTTGAGATTTTTACCATTTACTCCTTATACAGCTCCAAAGTGACATAACTCCTTAAATGGAGCAAATACAAAAGTCCTTCACCAAAGTATGATATCACCAAGTTTTTGAAGATATATCTAACTATAGACTTTAGTTTATAGTAGATTATGGAAACAGAAACAACAGCAAGAAGTTACAGACTCTGAACCATCTTAAATGAACTAAAATGATAACATGAATTTACGTTTCTGCTTTTTCTGATTATATACATGTAGTTTGTCCTGCTTTAAGTTCTTGGTTGCACTGACCAACACCAAATCTTTGGCAAAAGTGAGAAGTGGGTTCTTGGCATATATATATGTATGTATGTATGTATGTATGTATGTATGTATATATACTAGTATATATTAAAAATGATTTAGTGAAGAATTAAAGTTTGTATTGGAATGATGAGTTTAATTGTGTACCATCTGAAAACACAGCTGCTGAATCACAATAAACAGCTGCTGATTCTCAATTCTCAAGATGAGTTTTTACATCATGTCACAGACACTTAACTTTAGTATCCTTATTATAAATGCGTTTGCTAATAAACAACAAATGCATCAACAAAATAAACACATAAAAGCCTTTTACTTGACACACTGATCTGTTTTAATTGAAAAGTGTAGTTACTGCACATTAAATGCATGTGCATCTACTTAAAATCCTATAGTTTGATGGATCTTGATGTATGTTGTAGACATTTTACTTAGAAAGTACCTAATTAATTTTATTTTAAATTCTAGAAAACAAAAAAAAGACCTAAGGAATGCACATTCTGCTCATAATATATCAATAATGCTTTTTTTTTTTTGTTGGTTTCCAAGGAGAACATGATTTTCCTGAGCCACTATTCCCCCTTAACAAAGGGGATGTTTTTCTTTATATATTTACTGTATATTTTCAATATCCTGGACTGTTATATTTTTGAACTGTAAAATAAGTTACTGCCCTTGACAGTGATAGTTCTAATATTGCAATTACACATTTCAATTTAGACTACTTTCAGTTAGTGAATACTCTAAACTTTCCATGATAATTCCAATATATTCCAAATATGTATCTATGTACAGCAGTTAACATTGCAATATTAAATGAAAATGTTGATTGTCTGTTCATTGCAAAGAGTAAGATGAATTGTGACCAGAAATTATTAACAATTGGCAAATAGCTCAGGAAATAAATGTGATGTATAATGATATCAATTTTAGCAGTTTTTTTAGCAGGCTGCATTTTACAACATGTATATTTTATGATGTTTCATGATATATATAGTTAAACACCAAGCTATATATTCAGGTGTGAAGGATGTACATTACCATAAAACTAACTATTAAGTTAAAAGCTCAAAGAAACAGCTGTTAGAATGATTATAGATAAAATACATTTACTAAAAATAAAATGGACTATACCACATACGACAAAAGTCAATACACAAAATGATCTAATGTTATCATTTAGCTGATTGCCAAAACTTGTAAAAATGTCAAAAATATATTTCTTATAAATTAATCTTTTAGACTAAAAACTGTTATATAAATGATCTATTATCAATATAAAATTTCTTAGAAGATGATAAATTTATCTATAATGAGTGGATATGGGTAAGGTGGAATGTGTATTCATACTAACTAACTAACTAACTATATATATATATAATGATTGATTGACAGAAACACATGGAAAAGCAGTGCATTGGTCAAAGATCTCGTGTATGAAAAGTAGTGCTCTACTTATAGACCTAATGCAGAAAAAAACAATACCCTTGGTCAAAGACCTGATGAAGAAAAAGCAGGTCCTTGGTCCATAAGCTGATACAGCAAGGCAGGTCTTTGGTAAAAACCTGGTGCAACAAAACAGGTCCTGTTGCAGGACAAGTAGTGCCCTGCTCGTAGCCTGATGCAGAAAAGGCAAGTCTTTGGTCATTGGTTTACTTAATTTTCTCTGCTACAGATGTCTACATTCTGGTGTTTTTTAATATATATTAATTTCCTTCTGACCGTTAGCAAAACATCAGTTCTAACAGACATTATAGTTTTATTTATTAATTTTTTCATTACCCGTTTTTAAGTCTCGCCAAAAAACTGACCAATAACACCCCTTAAAAAAATAAAAGACTCTGTAGCAGATTTATATATATATAAGTGTCGGCTAAAAGAAACAAGAACACACAATGAAGAATGAAAGTGACAACAAAAAATGACAATAACATAATTAGAACATTGATTATAAAACTCCTGACTTTGGCTGCCAAACATTTAACTGACCAGGTAGGCTAAAATAAATGAAGTAAGATCACATTGTAATAATAAGGTTTATTATATTTAGTCCCAGTCAAGGAATATTTTTATTTAAATCAAGGCAGTCATTTTTGGTAGGGTGAAGGAAACTTAAGTGCCTGGAGAAAACCACCATCTTTGACAAGCAAATCAACAAATGCTCTAACACTAAAATCTGTCTAGAATGGTATTCAAATCTAGACATTGAGTGGTGCTGTTATCCCTAAGCATGCATGTAAGCCCGCTCAGCCATCAAGGTCCTACAGGAAATTAGAAATAAGATAAAATAAACACAATTAGTACATCACATGTTAATTTGTTGAATAATCATTGGATAACTACATGAATACTATTTTATGTAGAAATTGTCTGTCCTTGACAATGCATAGTAACGGACTATACTAGGTATAGTCCCCTGACATCCAAGTATAGTCCCTCGCACAACCCCCGCAAACCAAATTACTCCCTTCTGTTCAGGTGGTGCTCTGTTTTGTTGTCGTCTGATACAAAATGGCTTTTGACGACCGGTTTACAAATATTAATTTAGAAGATCTGAAGTTAATAGTTAATTTGAAAATTAATTCTTCCTCAGATTGGAAAGGAAAGACATGTGATGTACTAAATCTATTATGGACCTCTTCCTCGGGAACCGTTCTCCAATAGTGTTGTCTGGAAAGGTAAAATGACCTCGCCTATCAGCTCGGTCACTATAACTCTCCAGACAACACTATAGGAGAACGGTTCACTTTGGAGAGGTCCATAATAGATTAATAGAGAACATGGATTTTTAAAATAATCCTGACTTGAGACGAGAACTGAATATAATGAACAAATAATAATGACTTATTTTAAAAACAAATTTATTCGGTATATTGCATCACAAGGGTGCCTAACCATCAAAAGACGAGATAAATTTAATGATACATTGAACAATTAGATAACTGGCAAGACTCAATACAATAGTATTACATGATACAGCATGGTATCTGTTGTAAAAAGTCCCAAAGTAACAAGCGGAAAGACTCTACATAATAGTTGCACATGATACAGCATGGTATCTGTTGTTAAAAAGTTTTGAAAGTAACAAATTTATTGTTACACCTGAGTGCAAGACAGTAATTATAATAAAACAATGCAATTCTAAAGTTGTTTGAAATTATTACCCTTTGTAACTTTGTAAATAGCAAAGCAGTTACAACATCTCTGAACATGAAGAATTATTATCATCAAAGATTTGTACTGTTTATATCAGCAAATGAAAAACAATATGCATTGTAAAAGTGAAACAATTAAGAAAGGTGTAAAATTTACCCATGTGGCAGTATGTACTTTCTAAATTTCCAACTGATATCTCAGGAATTGTATATTGTTAAAGTAAAAATTTGATAAAAAAAATATTATTCCTTTTTAAAAAAGAATTATTTTTTATACTTATATAAAATATACAAATAAACCATCAGTAAGTTAAACTCATTGACTCCACTTTAACATACAGAATCTTCTTCTTTTTACATATAAAACCTTTCAGAATCTTATCTATGATGAAGTTAAATACATTGTCAGATTTTTGGTAACATCCAACTATTCTAGATAGGATCATTAACAATTTGGCATGTTTAACACTGAGAACGTGCTTCATTTGTATTTGAGGGGGAAACTATTTGAACTGTGTTTTTTTTTGCAAATATTTGTTGTTTTGTTATTATCAAATGCTTCCATTAGAAAATTCCTCCATTTATAATAAGGTTTATCCGTGTGTACTTAGAGAAACTTTTTATATCTTTGTAGCTAATATAAAACTCATTGTTGAAATACCTCAAATCTGACTTGAAGCAAAGCCATTTATAATACAATGGAATTTCTTCTAAAGACACCAAACCTCATTCAAAACATTTCAGTATATTCAGAATTATCATCTTTCACTAAGTTTAATCCAAGTTTTTTGTCAGCAGTTTTCTTCCAGTAAAGTTGTAAACGCTCTAACCATTTATTCCAGTATTCAGTACAAGTCTTCTGGTCCATGAAGTGAACATGAGCAGGGTACCCTTGAGGATAGGCTATAACAAGGACACCAGTCTTTACATTATCAATCTGCAAAAATAAATAATTTCATATTACAATTAAATATCTAGATGAGCATCTTTAATAAAACAATGCAACATTAATAAAGATTTGTATTTTTACAATTTGGCATAATAATACATTGCTATAGGTTAATATACTTATATCACTAGTGTATTAGAAAAGTTTACTAAGTTAAACATTTACAATGCACTCAGTAGATCAACATTTACATCACATTTAGTAGATCAACATTCAGTAGACTAACATTTACATTACATTCAGTAGATCAATATTTATATTGCATTCAATAGATCACAGTCAGTAGATTGACATTTAAAATTACATTCAATAGATCAAACTTACATTACATTCAATAGACCAATGATTAAATTACATTCTGATGATCAACAATGGCAATACATTCATTGAGATTAATGATTGTTTTTCCAATTCTAAATTTATGATCAGTGAAAAGAGCTAAGTAATGATGTTATAAGCCCCCATGTATATCCTTTCACTTGAATATCATGAAGTGCCTAGAGTAAACCACCACTTACTGACAATTTTTCAGACTGGGAACCTTCAAGTTAGTGTGCACTATAATCTGTAAGTGTGCACTTTAATCTGTAAGTGTGTATTATTATCTGTAAGTGTGCACTATAATCTGTAAGTGTGCACTATAATATGTAAGTCTGCACTATAATCTGTGTAAGTGTGCACTATAATCTGTAAGTGTGCACTATGATTTGTGTAAGTGTGCACTTTAATCTGTAAGTGTGTATTATTATCTGTAAGTGTGCACTATAATCTGTAAGTGTGCAGTATAATCTGTAAGTGTGCACTATAATCTGTAAGTGTGCACAATAAACTGTAGTGTGCACTATGATTTGTGTAAGTGTGCACTATAATCTGTAAGTGTGCAGTATAATCTGTAAGTGTGCACAATAATCTGTAAGTGTGCACTATAATCTGAAAGTGTGCACTATAATCTGTAAATGTGCACTATAATCTGTAAGTGTGCATTATAATCTTTAAGTATGCACTATAATCTGTAAGTGTGCACAATAATCTGTAAGTGTGCACTATAATATGCGTAAGTTTGCACTATAATCTGTAAGTGTGCACTATAATCTGTGTAAGTTTGCACTATAATCTGTAAGTGTGCACTATAATCTGTGTAAGTGTGCACTATAATCTGTGTTAGTGTGCAGTATAATCTGTAAGTGTGCACTATAATCTGTAAGTGTGCACTATAATCTGTAAGTGTGCACTATAATATGTGTAAGTGTGCACTATAATCTGTAAGTGTGCACTATAATCTGTGTTAGTGTGCAGTATAATATGTAAGTGTGCACTATAATCTGTAAGTGTGCACTATAATCTGTAAGTATGCACTATAATCTGTGTAAGTGTGCACTATAATCTGTAAGTGTGCACTATAATCTGTGTAAGTGTGCACTATAATCTGTATGTGTGCAGTAAAATCTGTAAGTGTGCACTATAATCTGTAAGTGAGAATTATAATCTGTAAGTGTGCATTATAATCTGTAAGTGTGCACTATAATCTGTGAGTGTGCAGTATAATCTGTAAATGTGCATTATAATATGTAAGTATGCATTATAATATGTAAGTGTGCATTATAATCTGTAAGTGTGCACTATAATCTGTAAGTGTGCACTATAATCTGTGTAAGTGTACACTTTAATCTGTAATCTGTAAGTGTGCACTATAATCTGTAAGTGTGCACTATAATCTGTAAGTGTGCAGTATAATCTGTAAGTGTGCACTATAATCTGTGAGTGTGCAGTATAATCTGTAAATGTGCATTATAATATGTAAGTATGCATTTTAATATGTAAGTATGCATTATAATATGTAAGTGTGCATTATAATCTGTAAGTGTGCACTATAATCTGTGAGTATGCAGTATAATCTGTAAATGTGCATTATAATATGTAAGTATGCATTATAATATGTAAGTGTGCATTATTATCTGTAAGTGTGCACTATAATCTGTAAGTGTGCAGTATAATCAGTAAGTGTGCACTATAATCTGTAAGTGTGCACTATTATCTGTAAGTGTGCACTATAAACTGTAAGTGTGCATTATAATCTGTAAGTGTGCACTATAATCTGTGTAATTGTGCACTATAATCTGTGTAAGTGTGCACTATTATCTGTAAGTGTGCACTATAATCTGTAAGTGTGCACTATAATCTGTAAGTGTACTATTATCTGTTAGTGTGCACTTGAGACCACTAACTCAAAGAGGTCCTCTTTTGTAGAAAGTCACTAAGAGATTAGGCTTCTGCATTAAAAAATTTTATTAAGAGGTTTAAATAAGCTCATGTTTGTATCAAATATAATATATAAATATAGCTGGTACCATGACAATACTAGAATGGCAGTGTAAGAAGTCAATTTATATTGTACCCTACCCCATACCACATCATTACCCATCAAAGTCTGTGTGATAAAATTAAATGGCATAAATATTCAAATAATTTCATAGTATGTTTTTTAAGGAAAAAACAAAATTACAAATTCAGTTACAAATAGAATTCTTTTTAAATCATCTTGAAAATGAAATAAGAAGACCATTCCTTGTGTTGAAATCTCAGCAATGAGACATTAAATATCTCACAATAAGACATTAAATATCTCACAATAAGACATAAGTATCTTAATGACTGTTTTACTTGATTGTGTCTACCTTTATGTTCTCTTTTACTTATTAGAAAAAATGTTCCAGATTTCCAGATTATTAGCCAAACTTAATGAAGTACTGCTTATATAAGTGACTGTTATATAAAACTCATTACTTGTGAAGTGTTTTGTGTCTACATCTACTTTATCTATCAGCTGTGAATGACAGGCTGATACTACTAGATAGTACTTATTGTAAGTACTCACTTGATCAGTATGTAACAAACATTCTACTGATAAATCAACTAAGAGACAATGAAATGTAGCTTTGTGAAGTTGGCAATGTTAAAACTAAGTACATACTACATGCCAGGTAAGGAACAACTAACACAGCTAAATATAATGTCCAACATGAACGATATGATCAAATAGGACATGTACTTTTGAACTTGTTGTCTGTAAATAAAAAGACCACTGTAGTAGCTCAGTTGGTAGAGTGCTCGCTCTGTAAGTGTGAGGTCGTGGGTTCGAACCCCGGTCGGGTCTGACCCAAGACTTGAAAGTGGGTAGTGACTGTTCTTTCGCCAAGCCATTGGCATCATGAAATGAAAGTCACAGTTCTTTCAAACGGAAACTTAAAATAAACATGTCCCATGTCATGGTACAGGCAAAATTTCTGCACTTTTGCCTCAATAGCTGGGGATGTCATGATATAAGTGAAATATTCTTGACTGGAATATTAAACACCATTACTCAACTCAACTCTAAATAAAAAGTTAAATTTAGAGGCCTTGTAAAAGGACCTACATAAAAATGGTTAAACAATGAATGTCATGAAGAGAGAATTAAACAGATTGTTAAAAAATAAATGAAGATGCCATGTGGGGGAAAACACAATAAAAAGTTTAATGATGATAGAACTGAAAAAATAAACAAATACAGATGCCTTAACTTAATAAATAGTTAAACACAGATGCCATACCAAAAAAAAAATCGAACAATGGTTGAACATTAATGCTATTTAAAAGTAGATGTCATGTGGGAAAGCTCACAAAAGGTACAATAAAGATGCTATGTCAAAGAAATAAAATAAATAAAGTTGAGCACTGATGACATATGTCAAAGAAACCAAATAAATAAAGGTAAGCATTGATGACATATGTCAAAGAAACCAAATAAATAAAGGTGAGCATTGATGACATATGTCAAAGAAACCAAATAAATAAAGGTAATCATTGATGACATATGTCAAAGAAACCAAATAAATAAAGGAAAGCATTGATGACATATGTCAAAGAAAACAAATAAATAAAGGTAAGCATTGATGACATATGTCAAAGAAAACAAAAAAATAAAGGTAAGCATTGATGACATATGTCAAAGAAACCAAATAAATAAAGGTGAGCATTGATGACATATGTCAAAGAAACCAAATAAATAAAGGTAATCATTGATGACATATGTCAAAGAAACCAAATAAATCAAGGTAAGCATTGATGACATATGTCAAAGAAACCAAATAAATCAAGGTAAGCATTGATGACATATGTCAAAGGAACAAAATAAATAAAGGTAAGCATTGATGACATATGTCAAAGAAACCAAATAAATAAAGGTAAGCATTGATGATATATGTCAAAGAAACCAAATAAATAAAGGTAAGCATTGATGACATATGTCAAAGAAACCAAATAAATTAAGGTGAGCATTGATGACATATGTCAAAGAAAACAAATAAATCAAGGTAAGCATTGATAACATATGTCAAAGGAACAAAATAAATAAAGGTAAGCATTGATGACATATGTCAAAGAGACCAAATAAATAAAGGTAAGCATTGATGATATATGTCAAAGAAAACCAAATAAATAAAGGTGAGCATTGATGACATATGTCAAAGAAAACAAATGAATAAAGGTGAGCATTGATGACATATGTCAAAGAAAACAAATAAATAAAGGTGAGCATTGATGACATATGTCAAAGAAACCAAATAAATAAAGGTAAGCATTGATGACATATGTCAAAGAAACCAAATAAATAAAGGTAAGCATTGATGACATATGTCAAAGAAACCAAATAAATCAAGGTAAGCATTGATGACATATGTCAAAGGAACAAAATAAATAAAGGTAAGCATTGATGACATATGTCAAAGAAAACAAATAAATAAAGGTAAGCATTGATGACATATGTCAAAGAAAACAAAAAAATAAAGGTAAGCATTGATGACATATGTCAAAGAAACCAAATAAATAAAGGTAATCATTGATGACATATGTCAAAGAGACCAAATCAATAAAGGTAAGCATGGATGAAAGTAGCAAAATTCACTGTCACTAACACAGTAAAAAGTATATTTTTATCATTTATTTCTAAAATACAATGTGTATTCGAAAAGAAAAAATATATATATCTTGCTTAAACACAAGTATGATTAGTTTATTTTATAACAGTTTAAATAAAAAGATAAAAAACTCAATAAAAAATCAATTCTGTTTTTATTCAATTATTTTTTATATTAAAATTTTGTAAATACCTAATAAGAACTAAATACTCTCTTAAAGCTGCATTAAGTTTTCCAAAGAAAAAATTAAAACGATGCTAATCTAATTAATGATGTTCCTAATGAACAATGTTAAATTTGTCAATGATATTAAAGCCAAATAAATAAAGAAATTACAGTATTTACCCAGCGAGATGCAGCATTTGGGATCTAATATTAGAACATGGTTACATCATCAAAACCCGGGTCATTTAAACACAACTTTTAAAACAGTGAAATAGGATAAATTAAACACAGAACTTCGTTGAATTTGTCATTTGTGACTTAGTAATGGATATATAACACCATTTCAAATACATCTGGATATCAATGAAGGACAATTAATGCAATCTGTCATGTTTTACCTTCTATTCTAGGGTATTTCCGTACATCCGTGCGCATGCTCAAAGCTCATAATTACCATCGTAAAACACTGACCAACCGGCCAGAGTATTCCGTTTATTTACAGCTAAAAGAAATGAAATTTTAGAAAATGAATGTCCCGGATCGTGGTTAGAAGATATCTATTTTAAAAAAATATATATATTTTTAGAAAATCAAAAAAAATTCAGAAAACTGAAAAACTTAATGCAGCTTTAATAGTTCTAATTAACTGAAATATAAAGTTTGTTAACTTCTGAATGACAAAATCAAACATCCATATTTATAGTTCTGGTTAGTAATTGTGTCATTAGATAGCATGTACTTTAATAATTGTGTCAATATAAGTGCAGGTCAAATTTAATATAAAAAACTTTCATAATATCAAATTTACACACTTAATGTATGTAACAAGACACCTTTCCATTTAGAATCATATTTTGTTAAATGTCACTTAAAATGAACACTGTTACCATGGCATCTTCAATATGTCATGTTGGGTGTGTGTGAGATTGTCACAGTTACCAAAGTCACACTCACACATGTCATATTGTCATGAAAACTTAAAATTAAAACTTCATTTGAGTATAAAATTCTGGCTGCATACATAAATCATGCATGTCAAAGTCGATGATTATAGCTGCATCCTAACATGTTTATATAAAATACCTAGAAGGCAAAATAAAACACAAGCAATAAGATATCACCAATGACATAGGACGTATTGTCAGGTCACATGATGTGCGACGGAGATTAAGTAGATTTTACGTAATCAACAAAAACCACACACATACAAGATACAGAAAAGAAAAGAGAAAAACGTGTTAATTTTAAAATTAAGTTGTTAGAGTTACCCTTAATAGTGCAAAAATATGTGGCTTACAAATGGCGATTTGAAGTATAGTGACAGCTACAAAATGTCCCTTTTGTCTTTATTTAAAACAGCGATGTATGCTTCATGTTATTCAGGTGAACCCTATTTATTTTTATAAACATATTAAGGATAATTTCACAAAACATATATGTTAGACAAGACATTTTAATTCTGTTTATGAAATAATAATAAACAAAATGTGTATTTAGAGCAATATGCCCTGAAAACATGTGTCATTTTGTAGACCCTTTTTATGTTGACATTTGACCTCCATGTGTGACCTTGAAATAAACAAAGAATGACCTTTTGCCATTTATAACCCTGTTATGAAAATGTGAAAAAATTGCCAGATTCTTAAACATGTGAGAAAGTTGGTATTGTTTAACAAACATGAAAACCTTCTCTTTTTTAGTGTTTTTGAGCTTACTCTATTCCTCTAAATAGACTTATAAGTATCTATGATAATAAACATGTAAGAGCATGACGTTTTATTTCAGATTGACTCAGTTTGAAATACACAAGTCAGATAATCTTTTTGTTGTATGTTATTTATATAATAATAAATCATACACCTTTAATTAAACCTAACAAATTAAACCAAATATAAGTATAAATCAAGTCATGGCAAAAAAAGATACAGCTCACTTCATATTCTTGTCTTCTTCCATATAAAAGTAACATCATAAATAATATCCTGCTCAATTGCAAGAAATCACTCAAATATGAACAGTGAAATTCTGAACAGGGCTTTAAGGAAACTCTTTTGTTTTTGAAAGATGTACGTGGAAGGAAAATTAACTGTTCAATACAAGAGCCCTGAGTAGGGTTGGAACACACAACCATAAACACTGGAAGCCAGTACCAAGGTTGGTCATTCAGAATGTCTCTCCATATAGAGTTAAGTGGAGTACTGAAGTTTAGAGAACCTGCAATATCAACTCAAGTCAATGAGAGATACTCATGGTGATCCATTAGCACAACCTTTATGTTGAAAATGAATCTATCTGTTTACTTAATCAGCACAAAACAAACTGGCTTTGTGTAATACACAGACCCTAGATTAATGAAGAAACAAAATAAAACCACTGATAAAACTTGCAGATTTATTGATGAAGATTTATTTAACGGTGTTTTACATCCCAGTCAAAAATATATCACTCGTATCAAGACATCACCAGCTACAGGTGAAGTGCAGAAATTATTACCTTTGCAGTGCGCTTAGGGCAATGTGCAGGGAGGGTTCTTTAACATGCCACACCCGCCATGACACGGGGAATCGGTTTTTAAGGTTCCTATCTGAAGGACCTTTTTTTTGGTGAAGAGGATTAAGGGATTAAAGATTAACACATCTAAACATATTGTTTGTATTTTATTACAGGCATTGCAGGTAAAACAAACTAAATCATTAATGTTCTACACAGGTAAGTAAACATCAACATAGAGTGAAACATTAATCATAAAAAGTACATTGAACTTTAGATAAAAACAAAAGTATGTCAAACAATATTAAGCTTATTAGAACAAAAATAATGACTTGGATATCTCCAATAAAACTTAGAGAGAGAATGAACTTTTATGTTTACCTGTAAAATTGTTTTTGAATGTTGAAAATCTATAAAAACTGATTTGAACATGATAGTAGAAGGTCAGAGAAAGTTTTACAATTTATTTTGACATCTGGTGAAGATTGATACAAAAAAAGTTGAAAGATCTAATTCATAGAAAAACATGTATACAGGGAGGGAGCTGGTCAGTTACATGTTATTTTGCATGAATCATGAACTCTGCTTTTAAAACAATTCAAAAATGGTACATGACAGCAGTAAAAAACACTTTAAGATGTCACAAAGTATATTAATAACACTATTTTGTTCCTTATCAGGAAATTATGCACAGGTTTGTGCAAGTGTTTCTAATCGATTTCGTATTCAAATATTCTGAAGATGACTTTCACTGGGAAAGAAAACAATGCATTACAAACTTTATGCAAGAAATAAAAATCAAATATCAAGACATAAATCATTAGTGAACAGTGTAACACAAAGCCACTTAAATAAGACATATATATATGAAAAGTTACAATGACACAATTTTGGTCATTTAAGGTCATAAGTGTCATATTTTTGACACTTCATATAACAATATATATTTAATACAAAATTAGAATTATCTATGTCTAAATCCTGCTTGGTTTAATGATGTTTGTATAGAGTGATAAAGCTGATTAATTAAATCTACATAGCATATATATTACTTATTATTATATCACTGCCTTAATGGCTAACTTCTGTCCAGTCATCAACACATCCTTACCAAATATATAAACAAATTATATCGCCTTCCTTTAGAAATAAATAAGGGAGTCAACAGGCTAAAGTTAAATCCAGGGCCTTGGTGGTGATACTCGTCTTAAATGTCCCGTGTCTCATTCCAATGAATAGGTTACAATCCTCCCAGTAAGGTATATCATAGAGGCAGAAAATCTACAGTTGGTGGCTTTCTTCAGGTACTCCAGGGCAGAATATCTACAGTTGGTGGCTTTCTTCAGGTACTCCAATTTCTTTAATAATTGTGTAAAATTCACTCCGTCAATATAAGTGTCACTCTGTCAACATAAGTGTCACTCTGTCAATATAAGTGTAACTCCATCAATATAAGTGTCACTCTGTCAATATTAGTGTCACTCCGTCAATATAAGTGTCACTCTGTCAATATAAGTGTCACTCTGTAAATATAAGTGTCACTCCATCAATATAAGTGTCACTCCGTCAATATAAGGGTCATTCCGTCAATATAAGTGTCACTCCGTCAATATAAGTGTCACTCTGTCAATATTAGTGTCACTCCACAATATAAGTGTCACTCTGTCAATATAAGTGTCACTCCATCAAAATAAGTGTCACTCTGTCAATATAAGTGTCACTCCATCTATATTAGTGTCACTGTCAATATAAGTGTCACTTTGTCTATATAAGTGTCACTCTGTCAATATAAGTGTCACTTCATCAATATAAGTGTCACTCTGTCAATATAAGTGTCACTCCGTCTATATTAGTGTCACTCTGTCAATATAAGTGTCACTCCATCAATATAAGTGTCACTCTGTCAATATAAGTGTCACTCCATCAATATAAGTGTCACTGTCAATATAAGTGTCACTCTGTCTATATAAGTGTCACTCTGTCAATATAAGTGTCACTCCGTCAATAAAAGTGGAAATATTTCGACTGGGATTCATTCGTAAATTTATCATTTGAGAAATCAGACAAGTTAAAATGTTCTACAACTCTTTACTGTCACTAGTTAAAATGTTCTACAACTCTTTACTGTAACTAGTTAAAATGTTCTACAACTCTTGACTGTCACTAGTTAAAATGTTCTACAACTCTTGACTGTCACTAGTTAAAATGTTCTACAACTCTTTACTGTCAATAGTTAAAATGTTCTATAACTCTTTACTGTCACTAGTTAAAATGTTCTACAACTCTTGACTGTCACTAGTTAAAATGTTCTACAACTCTTGACTGTCACTAGTTAAAATGTTTTACAACTCTTGACTGTCACTAGTTAAAATGTTCTACAACTCTTTACTGTAACTAGTTAAAATGTTCTACAACTCTTTACTGTAACTAGTTAAAATGTTCCACAACTCTTTACTGTCACTAGTTAAAATGTTCTACAACTCTTTACTGTCACTAGTTAAAATGTTCTACAACTCTTTACTGTAACTAGTTAAAATGTTCTACAACTCTTGACTGTAACTAGTTAAAATGTTCTACAACTCTTGACTGTCACTAGTTAAAATGTTCTACAACTCTTTACTGTCAATAGTTAAAATGTTCCACAACTCTTTACTGTAACTAGTTAAAATGTTCCACAACTCTTTACTGTCACTAGTTAAAATGTTCCACAACTCTTTACTGTCACTAGTTAAAATGTTCTACAACTCTTTACTGTCACTAGTTAAAATGTTCTACAACTCTTGACTGTCACTAGTTTAAATGTTCTACAACTCTTGACTGTCACTAGTTTAAATGTTCTACAACTCTTTACTGTCACTAGTTAAAATGTTCTACAACTCTTTACTGTCACTAGTTAAAATGTTCTACAACTCTTTACTGTAACTAGTTAAAATGTTCTACAACTCTTTACTGTAACTAGTTAAAATGTTCTACAACTCTTTACTGTCACTAGTTAAAATGTTCTACAACTCTTTACTGTAACTAGTTAAAATGTTCTACAACTCTTTACTGTAACTAGTTAAAATGTTCTACAACTCTTTACTGTCACTAGTTAAAATGTTCTACAACTCTTGACTGTCACTAGTTAAAATGTTCTACAACTCTTTACTGTCACTAGTTAAAATGTTCTACAACTCTTTACTGTCACTAGTTAAAATGTTCTACAACTCTTTACTGTCACTAGTTAAAATGTTCTACAACTCTTTACTGTCACTAGTTAAAATGTTCTACAACTCTTTACTGTAACTAGTTAAAATGTTCTACAACTCTTTACTGTCACTAGTTAAAATGTTCTACAACTCTTTACTGTCACTCAAAAACCTTTCAATGTTGGTGTTTAACTTTTTTTGATATAGGTACAGTGTCTTCTTGCTCTTGGCTGGCTCAGTCTCAATGCCAGTGACAGTCTCCACATACATATTACAAGTCCAAGTGGTTTTTTTCTAAGACAATATGGATCAGATAGATTTAAAACTGACTTTAAATCAGTGTGCATGTTAAATTAAAATACACATCATGTGAAATTAGTAGTGAAATAAAATTCTTTAGATTTTTTATCTTATTCACAGATGACTGCAAAATGGCTGAACCATTCAACTCAAATACACCAATGTGAACCCAAATTTTGATGAAATCAGTTTAAAATTAAATTTAAATTTTACTGGTAACAAAATAATTTTCAGCAATTATGGGTCACATATACTTTTACATATATGTTTAAGTGTAATTTGGATCAATCATGATTGGTAGAGAGATGATGACCCTGATGGTGACCTTAGGAATAAAGAAAACTTTATCATTAATTTTATACAGCCACAAAATTAGAAATGGTTTGAACTAAAATTTAAGATATAATAACACTCTTAACAAAATAACTAAAAATACAACAATGATATGTCTACTTTATGATTGTGTCCATATAAACAGAAATATGTATTCAAATTACAACAATTTAAAGACTGTTTTATGTATAAATGGCCTATAATTGGAACAATATTCTAATAAATTATACATAAAAGGTGTAAGTTATATTATTATTATTTATTATTTATGTACAAAATGTACTCATAGCTTTCTTTTTAAATTTCACAACAAATCCTTAAGTACAAATTTTACAGTAAAAACTACACCTGACAGAAAAATCTTGTCACTTTGTATATATATATAAACCATATTGTGTTAAAGTAATATTGTATGTTTTAATTAATCACTATAAAAGAGCACCTGTTTATTTAATTAAAATGTTATCATTGTCTTAATTATTGTAATATTACAAGCTCCAGTTTTACAATCATTTCTTCACTAAGATTTTCCTAACTTAACTTTAGTAAATTTTAAGTTTATATAAGAATAAAAGACATATTGAATTTGGAGTGTAATGTAATGATTAAAATCATTCTGAATTTGTATCAAGGGATATAACTCTACATTTCTGCATAGATTTTATCTTTTTTCCTTGGTGGAAGTGTGAATATGTATCCCACAATCATTAATGTACTAACTCCAGATTATGTTTTAAGTGATAAATGCTTCCATATTTGACTTTTAAATACACTGTATTAAAACCTTATATCTTGCACATGACATTCATTACTTCACTTGTTCATTAATGTCGATGAATTGTGTGGGAATACATATCCCCATGTCTAAGTCACCATCTCGGAGGAATTTAAAGATTATCTTAAATTTCAGAAAACAACTACTGAAAGTCTAGTGTAATTGAATTCATTTACACATCTATAAATTCATGGTAATCTGATTGATTTTTTATAAACTATAATTAAGCGATGTGAGTCATTGTTGTGTGTTGGCTAAATCATTAAAACATGAAATGCTCTGCTGTACTTAGTAATTTGTTAAATATACAAGTATTTCAATTTTCAAATCTGACAAAATATGTTTGAAATTTACTTCAAATTAGTCCGTTGTTACTTTTCAATCCAGGAACCTGTCTTTGATAAGAGACCACTAACATAATGTCTTATTAATCATACTTGAGGCAGATTCTAGTGAAAGAAACATCAACAACTGGCTTCCTGAAAGAAACTTCAACAACTAGCTTCCTGAAAGAAACTTCCAACAACTGGCTTCCTGAAAGAAACTTCAACAACTGGCTTCCTGAAAGAAACTTCAACAACTGGCTTCCTGAAAGAAACTTCAACAACTGGCTTCCTGAAAGAAACTTCAACAACTGGCTTCCTGAAGGTTGTTGGTTTTTCCCATAAATTCCAGGTATCCCCCAAACATCCCAGAAATGACTTCCTCTGTACCAGCCAAAGAACCTCAACAGGGGTATAAACTCTATTTCACTTTTTTAAATACGAAGGTATCAGACAAGACTGGTTTTCTAACCTATTTTATTTACCTTATAAAATACAATATGAATATTGAGGACTTGTATCCAAATCTCAATCATCTTCTAAAAATATATCTATAAACAAAATTTGATTATGTAGACTTTTCTTCAGAAGAACGTTAAAAGAAAGCTGTTATTATTTTACATAAAGCCAATGATGTCTTGTATATATTTAACTTTTGATATCCAGCATGATAGTGTAGGTAACACAAGGTTTACAAACAATGAACACCTTATCAGCCGGATGCCATAGGTCAGTGGTTTTTTCCAGGCACTCCAGTTTCCTCCACCATCCCAGAACTGACTGCCTCGAAATAAGTGAAAGAATCTAAACTGGGGCATAAAACACCAATACTCCACTCTACTCCACAGCAGCTGGAACTGAAGCTGTTTTAGCATAATTTCCTGATTTCAACCTCTGATTTAGAGTAGATACAGTAACCAGATAAGTCAATCTTCAAAATACAAAGTATACAGTCTCACTTCATCCTCTGGCTGGATATAAAGAATGTGTTACTATTACTTTATCACACTTTTCATTATGACATTTGACATTTATGAGATAAATAATTAGTAACACATTTCTAGTTGAAAAATAAAATGACAGTACAAATTAAAATCTGTTTTCCTCATCACTGACTCAACCATTGTTTTGTGTTTCTATGCAAGATGACAGCCAAATATATATATATATATATATATATATATATATATATATATATATATATATATAAAACTCTCATAAAATACATATGGATTTTTATCTTAAAAGAAACTAAAAATAGTTTTTTTTATTAATGAACATATTTTTTATGTAATATGAAATGTCACAGGAAAACAAGACATAAATAAACTATAAAGTAAAATCTGGCCTCATCATGGGAGGTTTTTAATATTTTAGTGAGACCATCTGATGGTATCATGCACTACTTTATGGGACAATGCACTACTTTTTTAATTTAAAAAATGACCAAGATTTTTCATATGGAAATGATAAAAGTGTGTCCCAAAATGGTAGAAGAGGTTTAAAGTCTTATAGTTCAAGCTGAAGTATTAAGTATAAAAACTGACTATTTATAAAAGTCTTATAGTACAAGCTGAAGTATTAAGTATAAAAACTGACTATTTATAAAAGTCTTATAGTACAAGCTGAAGTATTAAGTATAAAAACTGACTATTTATAAATGACAAACTTGATTCAAATTCAATACCACAAAAAAACCAAGACAGTTTACCTGGGTGACCAGAACTTTTTATAACATATATATACTAGTATATATATAAAACAGTAATTAACTTAGAAACTTTTTTTTATGTAATTATCTATATTTTTATATATTTTCTAGAATTCTGATTGAAGTTACTGATGCTTCAGAATTCAAAATGTCCCTAAAAATTTCCTAACATCCTAAACCACTTGTTCACAAATTATATAGAGAGACAGTTCAGGACTTAAGAACTTAGCATCAACACTCATAGATTAATATTACAACAGTATTATTTGAAGGCTTATGTCATCATTTAGTTACTTACTATATACACATTGTTATAACCACCTGCCAATTCCACACCAATTACAGATAATTTATATTTTGAACATTATCCAGTAAATGTAATACATTCAATCAAACTTGTATGAAAAGTAGCCAAAAATCTCTAATTTTAAACAAGGTTTGAAATTGTTGTTGTATTTTCAGCTACTAAATGAAAACCTTTCAAAATTGTTGTTGTTTACTTACCACAATTGTAACACTAAGTTGGTAATAAAGTGAAATTCAATTTCTGGCAGCACCATGGACTTGATGAACTTGGAATGTTAGATCTGGCACTTCAATGGGCATGGGATGAAAAAATATCGCGATGGAATTTGAATATCAGGTATCTGACAGTGGCACTGACTTGGGATCTTATGATATCTGGCAGTGAAATGGTCTTGGAATGTTAGATATCTGGCAGTGACATAAATTGGGATGTTAGATATTAGAAGTGCCATGGACATAGAATGTTAGATATCTGGTAGAGACAGAGACTAATGGGCTGTTAGATTTCTTACAGTGATACTGGCTTGGGATATTAGACATCTTGCATTGAAATGGTCTCAGGATGTTAGATATCTGACAGCAATGGACTTGGATCTTAAATATCTGAAGTACCTTGAACTTGGGAATTATTAGACATTCAGTAGTGAAATGACTTGTGATATTGGGTGTGTGATTAGCTTTGGGTGCTAGATATCTGGCAGTGTGATCAACTGGAGATGTTAAACATACAAAGAACTTTTGGAACCATTAATGATGCACCATAAACAACAGTTAGGGTGAATAAAATTTGGGATAGCCAGCAGCTTTAGATGCAGTGATAAATGTCATAAGTAGTGGTCAATCTTCAAGTAGATGGTAAGGACACTGCCAACATAATGGCCAGTCTTTATTTTGTATGTGGACATTCTGTGATAAGACTATGACAAGTGTCATGTAAGTTGACCACTAATACAGTAAGCTGGTATATCATATAGTAACTGATTATTATCTCATTTACTTATTAATCTTTAAAATAAATTCACTAATACTTAGAGACACAAAATTTTTCATTTAGATTAAAAGTGTCGGGTGAAGTGGTAGAGATTTCAAGCGTTTATATCTGAATTGTTGACAGAAATTTTTCAAGATTATCAATATTTGAGTAGTTTATTACCAAGTTAAATAATAAGAAAACTGCCCATTTAACACCTGGTCAAATATACTCTTCTTAATCTCAATTAAACTCGTCAAAAACACTGAATTATATATATATACCTTTACAATTTGACAAATCTTGTTTTCATTGACTACATAAGTATAATAAAAGCAACAGTTTACCAACGGGTAGTAAAGCTTCTTTATTTCATTTTACCCTTGTGCAATAAATCATTTATATAAGTAAATATTTACTACCATATATTTTGGCAAAGATCTGAAAATCCCTTTTGAGAGTTTTGTTCTCAAAAAGTTAGAGAAGTGATTTTTAATTGAATTTTAAATTCTAATTCCACTTCAAGGTCTTTCTACAATTCTCTAACCACTTCAGTTAATTTAATTTTGAAATTCATCTTTATCTGCTAAAAAAATACACCCCACTGACTGATAGAGATGGCCACAATACCATAGGTCTGCAGGTTTTATACATGAAAATAGTTTTTTCTTGTTTTTTTTTCTTAATATTTTATAAGAGTGCAAAACATAAACAGCATGTGCAATGGTAATCATTGAATTATAATCCAAATTTGATTAAAAGAAAAAAGTAAAAAGTTCTTCTTAATTTATTTATATATATATATATATATATATATCAGCGCTCCAGAAATGCCGGTAGTGTCAACCGTCGATTTTAGAAAATCAGTATAACAAGATTTTAATGCCAATATTTGCGTCCTTGGTAACAACCCCCCCCCCCTCTCTCTCTCTCCTTCCAGACCGTTGCGCGATTTCGTCTATGTTTGTAATGTCAGTTTCTTTAATTTTTAATATTTGATAGTTTACCGTTATAGGAAGCCTTTATATATATAATTATCTATAACCTAATGTATAATGAACATTTCAAGTTATCAACTGTATATAATAAAGATCAGAGACACCTAAATGGCGATCTTACGTCATTTCCGGTTGATGTTCTTTTTCGTGGTAACTATCCTTCAATGATCAGAGCAACATCATATGATATAAAACTGTTTAAGTAGTTATAAATTATTAAGTAAAAAATTCGTTTATTTAGAAGAATTCAATAAATCTATCACCTATCAGGACTGGATTTTGTCTGAAAGCAAAAAAACAAAAAAACTGTACTACTTTTGTCATTTTCCGGCGAACCTTGTTAATTTCCAAGCATCGATGGCATGCAAATGAGAGGCTTAGCATAGTGTAAATTATTATTCTTTTTTAAATAAGCATTAATAAAAAAATTATTAAATTTAAAACCTGTTTCGACCCTCATTGGTCTCATCAGTCGGTGATAATAAACAATACAAATGTATTGTCATGGTTATTCAAGCCATGTAACACGTGTCCTGGCTAAAGATGCGTGTATATTAATCACATAATTACAGGTAATTAACGGATTAAGATAATTATCGATCTATCGGGGAGTATAAGCCCATAGTTCTGTTACATGATTGATATTCATCTCAAATATTAAGGATGCAGTAATAATTTATTTTTCGCCGGTTGGATGTTTTCACAACCGGCATTTTTGCTTGCAAACCGGCGTTTTTTGCCGAAAAAGTGCCGTTTCTAGAGGCCTGATATATATATATATATATATATATATATATATATATATATATATATATATATATATATATATATATATATTTATATTATAAATAACAAACTTTGACCTGGTTAGACCTGGATAAACATTTAAAAAATCTTTTACAATTTTTCTAGCGCATTCATCCCTTAAGGGACTTTTCAAGAATGATGTAGTTGCTATAGAGAGTCATGTGTTTTAGACTGTGACATCATGCTATTATCTTTCAATCACATAGTTTCGATTATGACATCAATGTTTTGGATTCTAATTGACAATTAGCGTCCATCTAATTTGGGTTTAAAAATTCGAATAAAATTTGATTCTATTTGTTTTCTGAGGGCAGAAAAAGGGCATTATTTTATTTTGTCCACAAAGTTCCAAATGTTCACTAAGAGGTATTTGCCTGGTTCACAAACTTTGTTTGGGAGTTGTGGGACATCACATTATTACAAGAACCTGGAGTTTTGTATGGAGAGTTGTGAGACATCACAATATTCCAAGAACCTGGAGTTTTGTATGGGGAGTTGTGAGACATCACGATATTACAAGAACCTGGAGTTTTGTATGGAGAGTTGTGAGACATCACAATATTACAAGAACCTAGAGTTTTGTATGGGGAGTTGTGAGACATCACAATATTCCAAGAACCTGGAGTTTTGTATGGGGAGTTGTGAGACATCACAATATAACAAGAACCTGGAGTTTTGTATGTGGAGTTGTGAGACATCACAATATAACAAGAACCTGGAGTTTTGTATGGAGAGTTGTGAGACATCACAATATAACAAGAACCTGGAGTTTTGTATGGGGAGTTGTGAGACATCACAATATAACAAGAACCTGGAGTTTTGTATGGGGAGTTTTGAGACATCCCAATATTACAAACACCTGGAGTTTTGTATGGGGAGTTGTGAGACATCACGATATTACAAGAACCTGGAGTTTTGTATGGAGAGTTGTGAGACATCACAATATTACAAGAACCTAGAGTTTTGTATGGGGAGTTGTGAGACATCACAATATTCCAAGAACCTGGAGTTTTGTATGGGGAGTTGTGAGACATCACAAAATTACAAGAACCTGGAGTTTTGTATGGAGAGTTGTGAGACATCCCAATATTACAAGAACCTAGAGTTTTGTATGGGGAGTTGTGAGACATCACAAAATTACAAGAACCTGGAGTTTTGTATGGGGAGTTGTGAGACATCACAATATTCCAAGAACCTGGAGTTTTGTATGGGGAGTTGTGAGACATCACAAAATTACAAGAACCTGGAGTTTTGTATGGGGAGTTGTGAGACATCACAAAATTACAAGAACCTGGAGTTTTGTATGGAGAGTTTTGAGACATCCCAATATTACAAGAACCTGGAGTTTTGTATGGGGAGTTGTGAGACATCACAATATTCCAAGAACCTGGAGTTTTGTTTGGAGAGTTTTGAGACATCACAATATTACAAAAACCTGGAGTTTTGTATGGGAAGTTATGAGATATCAAAATATCACACGAACCTAGAATTTTGTATGGAGAGTTGTGAGACATCACAATATTACAAGAACCTGGAGTTTTGTATGGGGAGTTTTGAGACATCAGAATATTACAAGAACCTGGAGTTCGTGTAGAGATTTGTGAGACATCACAATATTACAAGAACATGGAATTTTGTATGGTGAGTTATGAGACATCGCAATATTACAAGAACCTGGAGTATTGTATGAAGAGTCACAAGACATCGCAATAATACAAGAACCTGGAGTATTGTATGAAGAGTCACAAGACATCACAATATTACAGATAAACAGCCTTTATTAATACCTACAATGATATATGAAAATCAAAGAATTATACACATAAAAAAATTATAATAACTGTATACTAACTCATAACAGATAAAAACCATTTTAGAATTATGAAATCTATAAATATATAATTGCCTCATTAACAATTAATGTTTCATTGACTGCACAGACATCCTTCATCATTTAGTACAAAGAATGTTCTATTGGGAACCAAAGCAATTTAAAATTGAGCGAAAGCAGTTGGCAGATTGTAAAAGTACAAACCAGATTAGAACTTATCAATTAAATATAACTAGATATTTTAAGTTTAAGTTTCACTTTAGATCTTTTTATCTTTAACTTATTAACAAATGTTAGATCTTAAAATTAATCTGATAACAAAATATAAATACCTCACAAATTATGTAATTAAAGAAATGTACATGATACATGAAATAAACGGGATAAATACCGACTGTGTTTGTATCTTTAATTTAACTTCATAATACCTAAGTCACATAATTTGGCAATGAAATTCAAATATTTTGCCAAATTGGCAAAGCAGGAAAGTGGAGTTAAACCAGCTGTTGCTAATTTAAAAAGATTGGTTTTTAATTGCATATTTCAACATTCATTACACAAAGCTCATTTAAGTTTTAGTGATGAAATGTTTACAAAACAATGTATAATTATTTCAGTATACAATATCTGTATATAAGAATTTAGGTATAAGATTATAAGATATATATAAAATTCAGGTATAAGAAAGGTAATAACTCAGGTATAAGATAGGAAAGTATTTAAGGTATACAATAGGTAAGTACCCAGGTGTAAGATAGGTAGGTACTCAGGTATAAGTACCCATGTATAAGTGCTCAGGTAGGAGAGGTTAGTACCCAGCTATAAGATAGGTAAGTACGCAGATACAAGATAGGTCAGTACTCGGGTACAAGTACCAAGGGATAAATACCCAGGTATACCACAAGTAAGTACTCAGGTACAAGAAAGGTAAGTACTCAGGTACAAGTACCAAGGGATAAATACCCAGGTATACCACAAGTAAGTACTCAGGTACAAGAAAGGTAAGTACTCAGGTACAAGTACAAAGGGATAAATACCCAGGTATAACACAGGTAAGTACTCAGGTACAAGAAAGGTAGTATTACCAAGTACATGTAATGATAAAAAACAAAGTAATTCCAAGTCATTATTTTGTACCAAGTCAGGTTTTCATTGCCATTCCTATTCATTTTAAATATTTATACACATTAAAACAGTACCAAGTTCTGAAAGCGTTATAAAAATTCAGTATTCTATAGAAATTTTACACCAACTATATAGCCAAAGAATTAGTGGCATATCCACGATTGATTATCATATACATGTATTTGAATTTTTCTGTAAATATATACTTTGAAAATCTAAAGTTTAATCAGGTTTTCTCGATGGCATGTAAAATATGTTACCTTGAGCAGAGTAGATATCTGCTTATGTAACCCTTAAATCAATAAATATTAACTTAATAAGATACTGCAGTGTATTAAAAATTTAAAAAGTATGCATAGCATACATCATCCAGTTAGTAAAGATCATATTTGTTTACAGATAATAGATGTATTTTGTCAGTAGGGGGTCTTATCACCTGTAACAGACACCTCACCTGACTTTTATCTGGTTAGTGACAACTGTCATCAAAACAGCAGGATGCACCAGGTCAGTCACGGTCAACATGACAATATCATATCTCTGTTTGATTTTGAACATTTCGTATTTCTAATCATTTACTATCGGCATACTTCAGATATTATACCCCGTCTAATGTCTCAATAGGTGGATCAAATATGCAAACCAGAAATAATCACGCATTGATATTTTTCCAAATTCATAACTGATGTTTGCATAAATTTAAATATCACATATTTAATTACTTACTACTATCATGGTTTATTTAGATAAATTAACGATTCTGACCAAGGACTCTAGTGGTTGATCAAATATGCAGAGGAAAAAAACAGTCAAACATTGAAATTTTCTAAATTTATGACGAATTTAAAACTTAAACAAAATTTTAACAATTTTATCATTTGTTATCATAACATGTTTATATAACAATCTTACTGAGAGGAACACTTACAGATTATTTACCCCCCTGCAAGCTAACATGATACCTTATGAAGAGTTCTCAAAACTGTTTACCAGTAAGATAGTACATATAGCAACTACTTGTTAAATTCCTCTAACCAACTGACTGGATGGTGTTTGTAAAATGCTAACTTCATATATGGGATTTGGTGTTTAAACTCCAGGTGGGTCTGACCAAGACTTGAAATTAGTAGTGTCTGTTCATTTCAACAAGCACTCGTAATTATGAAAGTCACTTGGTCCTTTGAAAAAGACCTCAACAACCAAATGCCCAGTGTCACAGTTGGCATGGCATGTTAAAGAACCCTTCCTGCAATTTGTCTTGTGCAAAGGTGTAAATTTCTGCCACTTCACCTATAGCTTGTAATATCTAATATAAGTAAAATATTCTTGACTGTGACATAAAACCTCATTTTATCAATCAACCTTTTTGGGCAGCTTACTACAGTATTGTCTTTGTAGTAACATAGTACCTTTGCCTTCAGCTTAGAAATTAGAAAGTAGATATCTGATATAGATTAGGAATGAACAAAATATTGCTTTAATATGTATGTCATATAGACTCATATTTTCTATTTCTTTTATATATTATACATCACTGTTCTGTTGAATTACAGAAATCAAACAACTGATATTTGTAAATAAACTTAAGTATTAAAATTTTCTTTAAAAGCAATATTTGGTAACATTAGCCATTTTATAAAAATATAATTCCTTAAAAGTTCAAAAGGGGAAAGGCTGTATATTCAACTAATCACTTTTATTGACCATTTTTCTTTAATGTTTGAAGCATCCTTAAATTTGTGTAAACTAAACTTTTTAAATTACAAAGACAACATTGGGTATTTAGAGTTATAATTGACTTTATGGTAAAGTCTTCAAAGTGTTTTCTTTAATATGTTTATCAAAGCTATTTGACAAAGCATTGCTTTGATCTAGATTCAATTAAAAATCTCCCATGATAAAAGACTGCAGTGTAATTTGCAAATTGTTTTCTGCTTATCTGCAAATTTTGAAATGTGACTGAACTTTTCTATTTAACTTTTGAGTTTAAATTTCAATCTAATTTACATTTTACGCTACAAAATTGATTTTGAAATGAACAATTTGATTTGATTTAAACAGTGAAGATACAGGGTTGAGGTGTAAAACAAGAAGTGTAATATGTTGGTTAAATATTCACACTGCTAATTCTGTGAGTAGTCGGGAACTTGACAATCTTTACTGGAGCTTAAAACCACTTTGTAACATTTATTACAGGTATTTTTGTTACTATGTACATGTATAACTTTTACCAAATATTGGCCGAATTTCTAGTGACTGTATTTTCTCTACTTTTATTTATTTTTTAACTATTATATTTTCTTTTTATAAGTAAGTTTTCAGCTTGACAGCTATAGAGAAAGTAAAGCGAACTTTGCAGAAATTTGGATCAATGTCCAGTTGAACATTGCAACATTTTGTGTTTTACTTTAAATAACTTGGTTGATAAATGCAGTTTGCACAACATCACGTTAATAAGATAATTAATTATCACCTATATGCCAAATATTAGATTATTTCCTTTACAACACATTTCCATTTACTTAATTGATAAATACAAATGGAACATTAATCTGCTGACTTGCATAAATTCTACAAATTACAAAATGTTTTTGACATTAAACAGAAAAATCACCAGCAAAAAATGCTCACAGAAACAATTAACACGAAAATAAAGTGATATAATTTGTGTATAAATCTGATCATTTATGACAATATAATAATGATGTAGATTCAATCCAGAAGTCGTTCACTGTTAAATTTCTGTTTGTAAGCCATAAAACAACATGTAAGCTGTTATTATTCTCATAAAAACTGTAAATTGTAAACAAACTCATGAAAACTTGAATTAATAAAAAAAAAACTTATTGAAATCTATAATTTGTAGCCAATAAAAGCTTCAAGTTAAAACTGCTGTTTAGTACTCAATAAAAATTTGTGTAATTATATATCTTGTTAAAACTATTTGAAAAGAAAGTTTTACTTTAAGTTTTTAATTTTATTTATAGATGTATAATTTACGTACAATATATACAGTGTATAGGGTATATTTAAAAATGTTCAAAAATAAAATTACACAAATTATATACATAGATCAAAGTAAAATTTTTACTACATCCAATCCTTTTATCTTCAGATTGTAACCAATTAATAAGATGACTTAATATAACTATAAATGATAAAATATAACTACTTATAAGTGTGTGTTAAGTACTGTAATTTTTATATTTGACTACTTGACAGAATTCTCACTTCTGACACCAATTTTATTTATTTTTAGACTGATATTTTTCTATAATTGAAAACACTCTCTGAGAAAATTGAATTCCCTGACATGACTTTGTTTAATTGTTTTAGAAACAATTTTTATGAAGGATAAGTAACTGTTTGTTGTTAAAGGGCAAATTAAACGTTTAACTGTCAAATATAACTGTCACATATAACTTATAAATCAAAGAGTAAAAGTTCCCTGCTGTTGTTCATCTGTATACTGGTTATTCATGTGTTGATGGGTAATGTGTCAATGGGTCTATGTGTCGATGTGTCTACGTGTCAAAGCATCTATGGGTCGATGTGTCTATGTGTTGATGTGTCTATGGTTCGATGTGTCTATGGGTCTATATGTTGATGTGTCTATGTGTTGATGTTTTTATGGATCGATGTGTCAATTTGTCTATGGGTGTATGTGACGATGTGTCTATGGGTCTAAGTGTCAATGTGTCCATGTGTTGATGTGTTTTTAGGTCAATGTGTTGATATGTCTATGGGGCTATGTGTCGATGTGTGGATGTGTTTATGTGTTGATGTGTCTATGTGTTGATGTGTCTATGGGTCGATGTGTCGATGTGTCTATGTGTTGATGTGTCTATGGGTCGATGTGTTGATGTGTCTATGGAACTATGTGTCGATGTGTCTTTGGGTCGATGTGTCGATGTGTCTATATGTCTATGTGTCATTGTAACGATGTGTCTATGTGTCTGTGTCTATGGGTCAATGTGTCTATGGGTGGATATGTCTATGGGTGGATGTTTCTTTGGGCTGATGTGTCTATGTGTTTATGGGTTGTTGTGTTGATGTGTCTATTGGTCGATGTGTTAATTGGTTGATGTGTCGATGTGTCTATGGGTCGATGTGTTGATGTGCACACATTCTGTAAGTTCTTTATTATATCCCCACTGAATGCATGGCCAAATTATGACATTACAAAAAGTTTTGGTAACTTAATAATCAAAACTTTATAGGAGTTAAAGAATTTGTCATGGCAGTTTAATGTTAACCAATCTTTACACAGACAAAGAATATTTATTTTAATGTAAGTTTTACCATTATACTTCAGTACTGATACTGAACCAGTTCTTAGTCTCCAACATAACAAGGGAAGTAACTGTGGCAAAATTCACTTCAAATGATTTTTTGTGAAAATGTATATGTACGATTTAAAACAATATGTAAACATAATGGTATGACTAGAGAAAAAACAAAAACAAACCAAAAACAAAATATGCAGTGTTCCCAAGGTATTCCTCTGTAGTGTTCTCAAAGTATTCCTCTGCAGTGTTCTCAAGGTATGCCTTTGCAGTGTTCTCAAGGTATTCCTCTGCAATGTTCTCAAGGTATTCCTTTGCATTGTTCTCAAGGTATTCCTCTGCAGTGTTCTCAAAGTATTGCTTTGCAGTGTTCTCATTATATGCCTCTGCAGTGTTCTCAAAGTATTGCTTTGCAGTGTTCTCATTATATGCCTTTGCAGCGTTCTCAAAGTATTCCTCTGCAGTGTTCTCAAGGTATTCCTCTGTAGTGTTCTCAAGGTATTCTTCTGCAGTGTTCTCAAGGTAATCCTCTGCAGTGTTCTCAAGGTATTCCTCTGCAGTGTTCTCAAGGTATCTTCTGCAGTATTTTCAAGGTATTCCTCTACAGTGTTCTCGAGGTATTCCTCTGCAGTGTTCTCAAGGTATTCTTCTGCAGTGTTCTCAAGGTAATCCTCTGCAGTGTTCTCAAGGTATTCCTCTGCAGTGTTCTCAAGGTATTCTTCTGCAGTGTTCTCAAGGTAATCCTCTGCAGTGTCCAAGGTATTCCTCTGCAGTGTTCTCAAGGTATTCTTCTGCAGTGTTCTCAAGGTAATCCTCTGCAGTGTCCAAGGTATTCCTCTGCAGTGTTCTCAAGGTATTCCTCTACAGTGTTTTCAAGGTATTCCTCTACAGTGTTCTCAAGGTATTCCTCTGCAGTGCTCTCAAGGTATTCCTCTGCAGTGTCCAAGGTATTCCTCTACAGTGTTCTCAATGTATTCCTCTACAGTGTTCTCAAGGTATTCTTCTGCAGTGCTCTCAAGGTATTCCTCTGCAGTGTTCTCAAGGTATTCTTCTGCAGTGTTCTCAAGGTAAACCTCTGCAGTGTCCAAGGTATTCCTCTGCAGTTTTCTCAAGGTATTCCTCTACAGTGTTCTCAAGGTATTCCTCTACAGTGCTCTCAAGGTATTCCTCTGCAGTGCTCTCAAGGTATTCCTCTGCAGTATTTTCAAGGTATTCCTCTACAGTGTTCTCAAGGTATTTCTCTGCAGTGTTCTCAAGGTATTCCTCTGCAGTGTTCTCAAGGTATTCCTTTGCAGTATTTTCAAGGTATTCCTTTACAGTGTTCTCAAAGTATTCCTCTGCAGTGTTCTCAAGGTATTCCTTTGCATTGTTCTTAAAGTATTCCTCTGCAGTGTTCTCAAAGTATTCCTTTGCAGTGTTCTCAAGGTATTCCTCTACAGTGTTCTCAAGGTATTCCTCTACAGTGTTTTATAGGTATTCCTTTGCATTTTTTTCAAGATATTCCTTAGCAGTGTTCTCAAAGTATTTCTCAGCAGTGTTCTCGAGGTAATCTTCTGCATTGTTCTGGAGGTATTCCTCTGCAGTGTTCTCAAGATATTCCTCTGCAGTATTTTCAAGGTATTCCTCTGCAGTGTTCTCAAGGTATTCCTCTGCAGTGTTCTCAAGGTATTCCTCTGCAGTGTTATCAAGGTATTTCTCTGCAGTATTTTCAAGGTATTCCTCTACAGTGTTCTCGAGGTATTCCTCTGCAGTGTTCTCAAGGTATTCCTCTGCAGTATTTTCAAGGTATTCCTCAGCAGTGTTCTCAAGGTATTCCTCTGCATTGTTCTGGAGGTATTCCTCTACAGTGTTCTCAAGGTATTCCTCTGTAGTTTTTTAAGTTATTTTGTAAATCTGTGTCCTTGAGGTGGTCTCTAGGAGATATTAAAATAGTATGAATTATCTTACACTGAACACTGATTGTCTGAGATTTTGATATGATATAAATCTGTGTGATTGACAACTAAACAGCTCCCAGTCAGCTTTATAAACCTCTCATCATTGTTACCTGATTAATAAATCAATCATACTATCTAAAGCTACTGGTCTTACTGATATCATGGTCAATAGTTACAAATAATAAATTAACAGCAAGTCAGGTTCTGTATAAAAAGCATTTTGTCAAATAAATTAATAGTTTAAAAGCTCTTTACATGAATTTTGACAATGATTAATTTATGTTTTAAAATTAGATAAAATAATACAATAAGTTTTACAAACTTATCAGTATGTTTTATTTTTCTAATTTGGGCCGAGGACCCAGTTAAAAACTGTAGTATATACCCATATAAACATGATAAAACTTTACAGAAGTTATTATCTCCCTTTTTATTACAAGTTATTGTATACCTTTAATTGACGAGAGCATGTGTATTTTAGTGACTACATATCTCTCTCTCTCTCTCTCTCTCTCTCTCTCTCTCTCTCTCTCTCTCTCTCTCTCTCTCTCTCTCCAATATATATACATATATATGTATATATATATATATTTCATCAACAGTTAAATTTTTGATCCATATTAAGATTGTAAGATTTCTAGATTGAAAGACAAAGGAAACCATTAATTAACCCTAGTAAGAATTTAGTAAAATAGTATTTTTTATGATTAATTCTAGTAGTTAAGTGTTCAAATCCTAGATCAATAGATCATAGTATGAGATGGCTTATTGCTTCACTTGGTATTTAATCTAGGCACTCTGCTTTCCTTTATAATCAAAGAATTCATCACCTTAGTTATAACTTCATCACTTAAACTTCACATTATTAATCTGCATTATATTTTAAATTGGATAAATGAAATGCAATAAAAATATTGCATTCAAGCTGCTTTACAAATTCTTTCAATGACTCTTATAAACTTATATATAAACAAGAAGCAAATGGGCCTTAACAGTCACTTAAAGTCATGGTCCTTAAAAGTCACTTAAAGTCACGGTCCTTAACAGTCACTTAAAGTCACGGTCCTTAAAAGTCACTTAAAGTCACGGTCCTTAACAGTCACTTAAAGTCACGGTCCTTAACAGTCACTTAAAGTCACGGTCCTTAACAGTCACTTAAAGTCACGGTCCTTAACAGTCACTTAAAGTCACGGTCCTTAACAGTCACTTAAAGTCACGGTCCTTAAAAGTCACTTAAAGTCACGGTCCTTAACAGTCACTTAAAGTCACGGTCCTTAACAGTCACTTAAAGTCACGGTCCTTAACAGTCACTTAAAGTCACGGTCCTTAACAGTCACTTAAAGTCACGGTCCTTAAAAGTCACTTAAAGTCACGGTCCTTAACAGTCACTTAAAGTCACGGTCCTTAACAGTCACTTAAAGTCACGGTCCTTAACAGTCACTTAAAGTCACGGTCCTTAAAAGTCACTTAAAGTCACGGTCCTTAACAGTCACTTAAAGTCACAGCCCTTAACAGTCACTTAAAGTCTTGGTCATTAACAGTCACTTAAAGTCATGGTCCTTAACAGTAACTTAAAGTCACTGTATATATTTCAATTCTACCACAAGAAGATGTTTAAGGATTTTACTATTTAAGTTCACTGTGACCTTATATGAAGGTCAAGGTCAACATGCTTTGTGAAAATGTGTAAATGTTTAGGATGAAAGATAAATGATGCATGATGACATACAGCCATTACCATAGGTCAACTTGAACCTTTGGTTCAGGTAAACTTAAAACTACACATAATGGGAAGGCCTAATATTACAATTTTTTGTTTTAACTTCTACAAATTCTACTCAAAACTCTGAGATATTTTAGATACTAGTATTTGTTTTTAATTTTAGAAAACTAACAGTCTGGTTTCTAGAAAAAAAAAACTTAACAAAGAAAATATTACCTTTAACATGTGCAGTGGAGTGGAGTGGAGTGGAGTAATCGTGTTTTACCCCACCATTTTCTTTCACTTATTTCGAGGCGGTCAATTCTGAAATGGTGGAGAAGACCTGAGTTCCTGGAGAAAACCACCGACCTTTGGCAAAGCGAACTAACAAACTCTCACACTAGGATCTGTTCCAAGTGGGATATGAACCCAGTGGTGAGAGGCACTGTGATCTGTAAGCGCGTACTTAAGACCACTCGGCCACCAAATTTAAAATGTAAATGTAGCATGTAAAATACCTTTATATGTTTATTATATGACAAAATAATTTAAAAATAATTACTTTAAAATACTATGAGTATTTTCTCTGATAAATTCACTGATATTTAAGCTTATACTTTTTACTACAGAAGTATTTTTTTCCTGAATTCAATATCCTTTATCAGAGTAATACACAAAAAGATAAAATATTTAAAGAAGTCGTAAATTGTTAACTAATTACTTCATTACAGAAGTCATTATATTTAACATATTAGTATATATAACATATATGACAATGTTGAGTTAGCTGCTCGACCTGGGTGGTTCTATTTAATGTTTATTTGTATAATCTATGTCTTAAACGGACTCTACATTAATATATATTTTATATATATTTCTCAGCTCAACTACCATTAAATACAGCGATTTCAATTTTTCAGGATTTTTTAATAAAAATAAACCCTAAAAATCAGTTAGTTCATTGTCAGTATTATGGCTTTGTAGCCATTATCAAGATACTTAATTTTAATAAATTTCAGATTAGAGTCAAAAACGCTACTTTATCTTAAATTAACCTACATTAGGTATCAGAAATTTTTAATTTAACAAAAAAACATAAAATTAATAAAGACATAAAACGTGAGGTTGAAAATATCAAATTTACCTAAAAATATAACTTCCTAGAATGGTTATTTTCCGTGTCATTGACTTATATCTATCATTTAAACAGATAGAGAAACTCATTTATCAAATAAAATATTCCTTTTAATTAAAATCATTTTAATATACAGCTGTCTTTCCTTATGTCTTTAATAAGTAAGATACTACATGTAGTTTTTCCATGATTAGATCATGACAGAACAAACTAGATCAACAGCTCCAACAAAGCTGATGATGCTAGAATCATCTCCAATAAAAATAGAGATGTTGGTAACAGCCCCAGAAATTGTGGAGTTCAAGTTTTAGAAATTATAGAATTTGGCATACAGAAACATAATAACTTTATCTGTTTTTTTTGTACAGTTTTGTTTTAAAATCAAGTTTGACCTTCAGATTTTTAGTACAAAATAAATAATATCAATATATAATATTGTTGTTTGATTTTATATTCAATAGTTGGTATTTCTGCATTTTTATAATTTTACATAATTTTCAATAAGGATAACAATAAATGTTTTTTAGTTTTTTATACAGATAAGGTAAAAGCTTTTCATCATTTCAGCATAGATAGAAATTATACACATATATCGGGGCATTATAGGAAAAAAACATATAAACATACATGGGGGCATAATATAAAAAATGTATATTCACATATGTAGTGGCATAATAAATAATAAATAAAAACTTATATGGGGGCATAATAAAAATCCTTTTACAATACACCAAACTGCAATCTATAATTGCTATGAAATATGACTCCCTATTAAACATGAAAATGTTATAAAAAAAAATCAATGATTTTAAAATTATAATCTTCTGAAAAATTTGAAGACTATAAATCAAAATGCAATTATTTAAATATTCCTTGTGAAAATTACAGTTATTTACATAATATTACTAAAAACATCCATTCAATATGGAGATGGACTGTTCATATATCTAGCATCAAATGTCTTGTTGAAAGGCTAAATATTTTACAACTCTAAAAGAATTTCAAAAATTTAAATGAATAAATTCTCCATAGACAGGTAACCTGCCTTCTATCAATGCAATTAAAGAGAGCAATTATCAAGCAAGGACAAACCCTATAGGTCTGAATCTATTTAACATTATATCCTTGATTAACAATTTGTAAATTATCCACCCTCTACAGAATTATAACTATTTGTCAGAAATATAATACAAATTAAGTTGTTTTATGATGCAGAACCCTCAACCATAAAATTTCAAATTACCTGTCCAAATTACAGGTGTTTATAACAAACTGTAAACAGACACCTTATTACGCAGTCACATGACCTGATGTTTGAATGCAGGATCATCGTATGATACAAAACCCTTGCTTCATCATTTCTTATACAATATCAAATATTATGTATAAATCATATTGACAGAGAAAAAATGTCTGTCACCTGTGGAATTGGTGAGGATTATTCACACACAAACACACACACACACACACACACACACACACATACACACACACACACACACACTATTTTAATCTACCATTAGTCAGTACAGATATATGATGGTCAAACTTAATGTCAGATATTAGGGGCTAGTATAAAAAAATTAATGTTGTTTCACTCTTCAGCTAATCAGCATAATGATGTTATAAATAATTTCTGAAAAAAAATTCACCATGTCTAGAATTAAACATGAAGTCTCCAACTTGAACATATAGAACTCTAATAACAAAGAATAAACCAATCTCACTCCATTATGACTGTAAGATCTTTTCCTGAACGAGAGAGAGATTGCTGAGTCTGGGACTTTTTTCTCAACATGTCAGTGTTTAAAAAAATGATCTCACAAACAGAAATGTAGGACTCTTTTTTTTTTCACATGCAACTTAAATTAAAAATGTCAGAACATGATCATTTCACATTTTAGTATACATCAAAAGGAGGGCTTCTCAATGCAAATGATGTTCATTTCACAACAAAATGATGTAACCAAGCCACGCCAAAGCAAGATCTGTTTCACATAAATATCTTTTTCTAATGAATAATAATAAAAGACAATGCTTATTTCTTTGCAAGCATGTCTATTATTTAGGTCAAAAATGCTTTTTTTTCTTGAGCAACTGTCATCTGAAGAAAACCAGAAATAGTTTGGGTTTTTTCCAATCATTCAACTTCTAGAATAGCATGAAAAAAAGACTTTGTAAAAATTCTACTACTGACGGAAAGCCTGAAAAATGGATGGAAATATTGGTCCAACTTGGATAAATCCAGAACTTTATTTTTAGAAAAAAAGCTTTTACTTTATCAAGCTGTCAAAATCTAAAAATTCAAAGTCAAAACCAGAATCTGATCTAATTCATGTCATCAAAAGTTTCAGTCTAGCAAACAAATGACAAAGTCTACTTCTCTTAAAACAGGTGTTTGTATCTAAGTCAACTGAATCTAATGATGGAGTACCCTTATAATATTAAAATTATAATGTAAAATCTACAGGAAGATGGAATACCCTGAACAAAAATTGTATAGCTGCAAAAAAAAAGGGCTGGCCCCACAAGATAAAGTACCCTTACAAATACTTTACATTATAATCAGACATAATAGACACAAATAGCCAAACTGACGAAAATCGATTAAAATTTATGAATTTTATAGGACAGTGGAGAGGTTAATAGACAGATAATATGAAGTGAAACCTAATCATGAAGTCTCCACCCTTCTGTTATATCACCACCATGAGGACATAGGCTTATAGAACAATTTTCTGAGTTTGACATATCACATCAGCTGTTTATGAACCTTACAATTAGGTATGAAAACTAAACTTTACGAGACCAGAGTGATATGAAGCAAGGTGACACTAATGACTGATTATCTAAACATTGTATTAAAATAGATACAGTCAGGTAAGATAATCCTCCTAATTTAAATAGTTCAAATTAACTGATTTATTTAAATATTTCATGTCTACAAAATATAACTTTAGTAGATAACCAAATAACTTCATATATCAATGAACTTTCATCTATGGAAGTTAATTACTTAAAAATTTTTGTCAAATTTGTGCTGGCCATTTTCTACTAAAATTTATAGTAAATTAGTCAACAATGGATGCATAAATAAAATTATGAATGAATAAAATGATTGAAAAATGAATAATGATGGAAAAATTGTCATAAAAATATAAATATTAAAGAGACAAATATTTAAAGTCAATAAAATACCCAAGTCAAAAAAATACATGACAACAACATGTCGCATTACCCTGTAATAATAGAGGAGGCAAGATCAGGTTATCTTAAACAATATCAACAATTAAACATCCAAAATCCATAAAAATAATAGGAGAAATTCAATGCAATTATGCTCTATGGTAAACTAAAAAAAACATATAAACAGTTGTCGGTCAAGGATGGACATTCAAATAAATGATATAGGTAGTCTCCATTAAATATAAAGTAAAATGATTACTAAATGATTCTCAAAAGCAAGAAGTGACTTTTATTTTAATAAGCTTCACTTACATCTGATTAAAGATAAGGTACTGTTATTGAAAATACAGACATAAAATACAGACACGTGATAATGTTTAACCAGCTGATTAAGATTCCTTGCTTTGATTATTTGGTCATTTTTCTTTATTGCTTACATTAATGTGAATATAAAATTTAAAACTTTCTATTCACCAAGGTCAAAATGGCACAATAAATAGGTCAGAGTGACTTGATACTGTATGTAGGTCAAAGTGACACAACACAATGAATACACATTTATGAGTGTTTCTTAAAATTCATTAAATGCAAAAAGCACCTGCATTCAATGCGAAAAATAAATATAAAATTACGCTTGGTGTACAAAGCATGGCAGTTAATTTTTTTTTTTATTTTTTTTTTGTTATGGAAATATGAAAGCATTGGATATTTTGCACACTCTATAATTCACTACTCGAATTATGTTATGTGTGCAAAATGTACAATTCTTTCATTTTTCCGAATCAAAAAAGATAAATTAATTTCATTTCTTATAATTCAATTTATAGATTAAAAAATGTAATCAAAAATTTCACAACTAATAAGAAAAAGAAAAATATTTGTGACATGTAAAGAATATAGGTCAGAAAAGTAGTTCTGGTAACAGAGCCAATTCTATCATGCAAAAATAACAGAAAGATGTGACCAATCAATATGTGTGAAACAAAAGAGAATTGAATTATAATGAACATAAACTTTAGCTACATCAACATGTCTGGCCCCAGTTTCACAATCATTTACTCAACTGAGTGTACACTCAACTCAAATATTACCAATTTTCACTCATCAATATCTTAAAAATCTTAAGTTTTATGAGACAATGTTTTGTTTTGTTCAACAAATCTATGCTGAGCAATTTCAATAAAACGTTAGATATTTAATTTTAATGGTGCCATGTTTTAAAAATTGACAATGAAATATTGAGTTGAGTGTACACTCAGTTGAGTGAATGATTGTGAAACTGGGGCCTGATCAACTTACAACACGACCGGCTAGCTAGCATAAAATGGCATTAAAACATATTATTTGTATATTAATTATTTTTAATTGACAGAAGCATGTAAATAGAAACTTGTCAATATAAAATTAATAACTGTTTATTTTGGTAAATAATATGTCACTGTGACCCAGTTTATACATCAAACATAACTTTAGTTGTACTCCTGGGTCTTGTTTTTGTAACCTATACTGGCCCGACTGGGATATTTTCTTAATTAAAAGATCTACCAAACATAGAAATGTAATACCAAATAAGTTAAATGACTTAGTTCAACATGAAGGCAAAATTACTGTGAATTAAAGGCTATTAAATGAACAAATTTAATTTAGTGTCCAGATAATCCAATCACATATATATACAGTGAAACTTGTGAAAACCGGAACCTGGAAAAACCGTAATCCTGTGAAAACCAGACGTGTGTGCTTGTCCCGATTTACTCTCTTCTTTATTCTAGAATGATAGAAACCTTAATAAACCGGATCCTGTGAATTCTGAAAACCGGACGCATTTCACCGTCCGGATCATAAAAAAACCTATATATTTTCACCTTTGTAAACCGGATTCAATTTTCTGTTTTGAAAAAAAACCGAAACCAAAACCGAGAATTTTATTGAAATTTTTTAAACTTGCAAATTTGTAACAAAATGACTGTTATTTCCGATATCATAAAAACATTAACTACAAATAAAAGTAAAAGTAATTTCCGATATCATAAATAACATCATTTAACTTCTAAGTAAAACAAAACTGTAAGAAATACAAATTATTACTGTCATCAAATGGCTTTAGTATACGTTAACACGTGTGAAAGGTGTCACAAATAAACAATAATTATCGGATAAAAGAGATCAGTCAACCGAAATCGAGGTTAGCTTGTGTTTGATTGTAACCTGTTAATTTTTAAAGGAACATCTTTGTTGGTTCATTTTGCTGGTATGACTCGATATCACAGTGATAATTCACAACTTTCTCCGATATCTTAAATCGACAAAATTTCAGTCAAGATTGATATTTTAATAAGTTTTGAGGTTACACAAAACTTCAGTCAAGAAAAGAATTGAATAGAAAAGTCGCAGTTAAGATGACCTTGAATCCTGAAATTATTCGGCTCTCATTCAATATGTTTGCATCGAAATAAAAACAACTTAAAATACACGTTACTTACCATAATAACTTTATGATATACGTCGTATTTCAAGTTTATTATCTCAATGAGACAATTGTACATCATAATGATGATGTCTGATCCCACCTGTCTATCATTTCATGATAGTTTATTTGAGATAAATAAAACATTAAAATACAAGCAACCTACCCAAAAAATTTTAGATTATCACTTTACGTTGTATTTAAAGTTTGTTGTTTCCAATAAGCCACATGTTCATGTGTTACCAATGGCTACACATCCCAAAGGGAGATAACAAATGGATCTGCTACTTATTATCAAGGGCAGTGAACTCTAGCGAATAACCTTAATAAACCGGATCCTGTGAAAACCGGATTTTTTTCAAGGAACGGAGCCGGTCCGGTTCTCACAAGTTTCACTGTATATATATATATTCCTGTGAGTTCTGCTTTTTTACTGTGGCTTACTTTAGGGACATTTTTAGAAACCTTGTACTTCAGTTGATATTTTAAGTAGAGGGTTTGTTTTGTATTTTAAGTAGAGGGTTTGTTTTGTATTTTAAGTAGAGGGTTTGTTTTGTAAGTTTGGAATTTTATTTTGGACTATTTCAGATTTATGTTGTTTTTTTTTTTGTTTGTTTGATTCTTTTTTTATCATTTAGAAATTGCTGGAAGCTATTAGTTACTTCCAATGAGATCGTTTAAATTGAAGCCGTGTTGAAAAAGTCATGGCAAAATTGAAACCACAATTATAATAATTGCAATAAGCACACAGCAAAAATTAAAAAAAATAATATTTGAACTTGGAATGCTTACACGATCTCTGTAAATTCAAAGAAAGCATTTATTAAAAATGTCTCATTAAAGAAATTTTAAAACATCGCAGTAAAATTAAGAAAATAAAAATACAATAATATCTCGTATTACCAATAAGTAATATTATAACAGTAGACATGTGAAAACAACTAGAATGTCACAGTGTTCATTTTCTGACTTCTATCAAATTTTTAACAATTTATTTGTAATTTGTATGCTAAAACGTGTCCAAAATAATATATTACACAGGTACCTCATACTCTGATAAAACTGAACTTTTGAATATAAATAAATTTTTGTGAGGTTAGTGTAATTACATGTAGACTAGAATGTTTTACAAGATTTTTACATTGTGTCATGTATAAACAGATTTATCCCCAGATAAAATTACAAATGATTGGTTAACTTAACACTTCATCATGTAACATTTAATTATAATTTTTCGTCTTGCGTTTTAATGACAGTGTTGTTAATTCTATTTGATATTCTTGTCTGTATAATCGTTTTTTACTCTACTGTGTCATACAATGGTTTACTTTTATGTTAATTGAATATTCATGTTTCAAATGTTATGTAACCTTCTGACTTGATAGAGTACAGATTGTCAGATTGTAAAACCAAGGTGGCATCAAATATCACGCTGATTTGTGGGTTATCTTCCCATGTCATATTTGGTGAGAGTTCATCCGATTTTTAAGTTGCTGTTCAAAACCCTACATTCCTTAATCTCTTCAGTTAAAAAATAAAATGTTAATAAAAAAAGCAAATAATAGTATTTTAAAAAAAGCATAAATTAAAAAAAAAGACAAAAATACATCTGTGTGTGTGTGTGTGTGTGTGTGTGTGTGTGTGTGTGTGTGTGTGACAGAGACAGAGAGAGAGAGAGAGACAGAGAGAGAGAGAGAGGGAGACAGAGACAGAGAGAGAGAGAGCTAAAATTGCATTCTCAAAAATACATGCACAGTGGCTGGTGTATTGATAACAATTATGGTCTAGCTAAAACAGTTTATGATAAAATTTTTTTAGCAATTAAAGAACTTGGGTTTGTTTTCTATCATTTATATGTTATTGTTGTTGATTTCTAGGTGACTGTCATATTTATCAACTTATTTTTATGAAATCTGCTAATGTACCTACAACATAAAATTTAGTCCAATTGGCCCAGTACTTTCAGAGAAGAAATAAGTATATGTATCACACACACACACACACACACACACACACACACACACACACACACACACACACACACACACTTTGTCATGACAAAGCTCACATGGCCTTCAACAAGACAAGTTAAATATAAGTTCTACAGGTATAAAACATTAGAACTGAAACATTAGTTCTCTTAATTATTTGAGAGACTGCCAATCAAGTCATCCATCTCTTAAATAGACAATCTTACTCACAATTATAGAAAGACTCTAAATTAACTTCGTCAATGCTAAAGCTGCCAATTCCAATTTAATAATTTAATTATCTCATTGCTAATATAAAATTCCTATACCAAAGTTTACAAACCTAAATTATAAAGAAACAGACCTGCCAAAATAACAGCAACATTAGTAGAGCATTCTAGAGTAATGCTTGGTAAATGCTTCATCAAAGTTTGGAAATATTATCTGTCATTAAGGTTTATAATGAACCATGTACTGGATGGAGTCATAACTCAATGGTGACATGACACAGCCAGTATTTATGTGACATGTCATTGATTAATCATTGATCAATCCCTTGAGAGGAGGATGGACTGAAGCTACAGAGTTCTGGACTGGAACCATAGAGATAAGGACTGGAGCCACAAAGATATAGACTGAACTCACAGAGTTCTTGACTTGAACCACAGAGATCTGAACTGAGGCCACAGAGATATGGACTGGAGCCACAAGGTTCTGGACTGAAGCCACAGAGATATGGACTGGAGCCACAAGGTTCTGGACTGAAGCCAACAAGCCACAGAGATATGGACCAGATCAATAATGTTCTGGACTTAACTCACAGAGATATGAACTGAAGCCACAAAGTTCTAGACTGAAGTCACAGAGTTCTGGACTGTAGTCACCTCTGAGATATGGACTGAAGTCACAAATTTCTGGACTGGAGTCATAAGGTTCTGGACTGAAGTCAAAGATATATGGACTGATGCCACAGAGTTATTGGCAGACGCTAAAGAAGTATAGATTGGAGATATAAAGGTATGGACTGGAGCCCATTGATAAAGGAATGGATCCAATATATGTATCAACTGAACCCAGATCATGATGTATACACTTGAACCTTGTCTAATGCATATCATAGCAGCAAAACATACAAGAAACCAATGTGCTTTAATGCTCACTTAAAGATTTTCAAACCTTCTTCCAAAGAACACTGGAGAATTACATTAATTACAACAACTATAACCTTTTTGCAGAAGTACAATGAACAATGACACTGATAACTAAAACTTTCAGAATTTTCTTCCAAGAATTTTCAATAAAATATATATATCCTGAGAATGCAATTTCTAAAATGTCTAACGTCTGCAACTCTCTAAATATCATTTTCGAGGGAAAAAAATCACATATTCAGTTTCTAGTAGAAACAAAAGTTCCACAAATGAGTGAGATATAGGGTATCATGTTGTGTGTGGGTGTTAGATAACGTGGAACATGTGGTACAGAGAAAATCCTAAAACTTCCTAAGATTGGAGTAACACTTATTTTTGCTGACTCATCAAATTGTAAGACTATCTGTTGTTTGAATTTCTATTTTCTATGTACAATTTTCTTACTTGTTTGACCTATTCAAATAGACTTTATCTCCTTACCAAGTAGTTTCCAGTGATCATGATTAAAAATTAATGAATTCAACTCACGCCTTTGTCTGCTAGCACCTGACTACTGTTAATTGCACCCATATAGGCAGCGACTTGCAGGGGGCTGTCATAGGTATTACTTAGTAATGGTTTCGGCTGTTTGGATGTCTTCCAGTCAATGACACAAAGTGAATCCCTGTAACATAAAATAAAATTATCAGGGCAGCACCTGGACTGTATCTTTCTGTAGGACATAATTTACCTGCAGGTTAAGTTAATTGAATTTGAAAATAAAATTACCCAGAATTCATATAAATGTCTGTTTCTATAAGGATATTGGAGATGGAGTGTAATTACTAAATGTCAACATGACATGACAGATGGATGTTATTTAATTAACCTGGATACTACAAATATCCCATAATGCTGTTTGTCAAGATTATAAATTTCCCATAAGCCTATGCATCTGATAAGACTCCCATGATGCTCTATGATTTAATCTGGTTGCTTTTCAAGTGCTAAATTTTTCACAAATTCTTATTACCTGAACAGTAAATCTGTAAATAAAGACTGCAATAAAAAAAAGAGAGAAAATCTTTTTAAAATTGTTTTTGTTTAAGCAGATGTGCTTTAAAAAGTTCAATTTAGGTGAGATTATGAAAGCTTGTATTTTTTACATGTAGGTCACACACTCCTAAGACTGGGTAAGATACAGTCAAATTAATATCATCATACTGAAGGAATATACTTTTTTTTACTTATTGACATTCAATATTTAAAATTCTGTACTGACTCTCAGTATAGGTGGAGAAACTTTGCCATGCTAGACAATGCAGGATATAATGACCACACAGTGTTTATCATATGAGCAAGAATTTCAATAATTTGTCTCAAACAGGTTGAGCTAGAATTTCAGCCCCAAGCAACCTATAGAACTGAGCTAGGAAGTATAAGAGCATGTAGTTTGACTCAAACAGGCTAAGGGAGATATCTCAGTCCCTATAGTTTGACTCAAACAGGCTAAGAGAGATATCTCAGTCCCTGGCAACCTACAGAAATGAGCTGTGAAGTATGAGAGCATTTAGTTTGTCTCAAACAGGTTGAGAGATATCTCAGTCCCTATAGTTTGTCTCAAACAGGTTGAGAGATATCTCAGCCCCTATTGTTTGTCTCAAACAGGTTGAAAGAGATATCTCAGCCCCTAAAGTTTGTCTCAAACAGGTTGAAGCTAGATATCTCAGCCCCTAGCAACCTACAGAACTGAGCTCAGAAGTAAAATAGCACATAGTTGGTCTCAAACAGGTTGCTAGAGATATCTTATTCCCTAGAAGTATAGGTATGATCAGAACCAATTAACATATAAATAATAGAATAAGTGCATTTTTTGTCTTGAATTAAGCTATAAAAACATAAATAATACAGTTACAGAAATAAAACAACCCGAGACAGTTAAATAAGAATCAGTAATTAAGGCACTTCATTCAAGATAAACATTTATACCTTTAGATTCTTATTTTTTATTTTTCACCACTTGACTACTTAGAAACTACACAAACCAACTTCAAACTGCAATTAATGCCATTGTCTGTGATGATATTAGTAGCAAAATATCCTAAAATTGACTATTTGTAATGGGTGTTGTTTTTAATTAATCTACTATTTTAAGGCGTGGATACAGATATTTGATTTTTATTTTGAAACAAACCTGCTTTTTAAGTAAGAAATTACATATTTTGAGAGATAACAGACAAGCAGTTTTAGTGAACTTTTAACACGTTTTACAAACAGAATTATTTAAAAACCACACCTCTAATATTTTAACTAGTTATAGAAAAACAAACAAAACTTGTACAAATGAGGATTTAAAGTGTCTCAAAAAAAAAACAACTTTTTAACATTATCATCAATATACATATATATTAATATGAAAACCCGTACTGCGACTTTGGAAGTAAAGTTTTACGCTCCAGGAAATACTTTCACTTATATCAAAGTTGTCAGTTCTGGATGCTGAAGTGCCCAGTAAAAAACCTATCGACCTTAAGCAAGCAAACTAACAAACATCCCCACTCTGATGACACTGCAGTGCCTGGAAAAAACCATCAACCTTAAGCAAGCAACCTAACAAACACCCTCACTCAGATGACACTGCAGTGCCTGGAAAAAACCATCGACCTTAAGCAAGCAAACTAACAAACACCCTCACTCAGATGACACTGCAGTACCTGGAAAAAACCATCGACCTTAAGCAAGCAAACTAACAAACACCCTCACTCAGATGACACTGCAGTGCCTGGAAAAAACCATCGACCTTAAGCAAGCAAACTAACAAACATCCTCACTCAGATGACACTGCAGTGCCTGGAAAAAACCATCGACCTTAAGCAAGCAAACTAACAAACATCCTCACTCAGATGACACTGCAGTGCCTGGAAAAAACCATCGACCTTAAGCAAGCAAACTAACAAACATCCTCACTCTGATGACACTGCAGTGCCTGGAAAAAACCATCGACCTTAAGCAAGCAAACAAACAAACATCCTCACTCAGATGACACTGCAGTGCCTGGAAAAAACCATCCACCTTAAGCAAGCAAATTAACAAACATCCTAACTCAAATGACACTGCAGTGCCTGGAAAAAACAATCAACCTTAAGCAAGCAAACTAACAATCATCCTCACTCTGATGACACTGCAGTGCCTGGAAAAAACCATCGACCTTAAGCAAGCAACCTAACAAATATCCTCACTCAGATGACACTGCAGTGCCTGGAAAAAACCATCCACCTTAAGCAAGCAAACTAACAAACATTCTCACTCTGATGACACTGCAGTGCCTGGAAAAAACCATCGACCTTAAGCAAGCAACCTAACAAATATCCTCACTCAGATGACACTGCAGTGCCTGGAAAAAACCATCCACCTTAAGCAAGCAAACTAACAAACATCCTCACTCAAATGACACTGCAGTGCCTGGAAAAAACCATCGACCTTAAGCAAGCAAACTAACAAACATCCTCACTCTGATGACACTGCAGTGCCTGGAAAAAACCATCGACCTTAAGCAAGCAACCTAACAAACACCCTCACTCTGATGACACTGCAGTGCCTGGAAAAAACCATCGACCTTAAGCAAGCAAACTAACAAACATTTTCACTCAGATGACACTGCAGTGCCTGGAAAAAACCATCAACCTTAAGCAAGCAAACAAACAAACATTCTCACTCAGATGACACTGCAGTGCCTGGAAAAACCATCCACCTTAAGCAAGCAAACAAACAAACATTCTCACTCAGATGAATCTGCAGTGCCTGGAAAAAACCATCGACCTTAAGAAAGCAAACAAACAAACATTCTCACTCAGATGACACTGCAGTGCCTGGAAAAAACCATCGACCTTAAGCAAGCAAACAAACAAACATCCTCACTCAGATGACACTGCAGTGCCTGGAAAAAACCATCGACCTTAAGCAAGCAAACTAACAAACATCCTCACTCAGATGACACTGCAGTGCCTGGAAAAAACCATCGACCTTAAGCAAGCAAACTAACAAACATCCTCACTCAGATGACACTGCAGTGCCTGGAAAAAACCATCGACCTTAAGCAAGCAAACTAACAAACATCCTCACTCAGATGACACTGCAGTGCCTGGAAAAAACCATCGACCTTAAGCAAGCAAACTAACAAACATCTTCACTCAGATGACACTGCAGTGCCCAGAAAAAAACCATCGACCTTAAGCAAGCAAACTAACAAACATCCTCTCACTAAGGATCTGTTCTGAGTGGAATTGAAGATATAGGTGATAAAAATCACTGAGATCTGTAAACCTGTGCTAAATCACTCAGCTATTGAGGATCTGTTCTGAGCAGAATTGAAGATATTGGTGATAAATCACTGTCATCTGTAAACCTGTGTTAGACCACTCAGTCACTAAGGATCTGTTCTGAAGGTAACTGAAGATATAGGTGATAAAACACTGTGATCTGTAAACCTGTGCTAGATCACTCAGCTATTGAGGATCTGTTCTGAGCGGAATTGAAGATATTGGTGATAAAATCACTGTCATCGTAAACCTGTGTTAGACCACTCAGTCACTAAGGATCTGTTCTGAGCGGAATTAAAGATATAGGTGATAAAAATCACTGTGATCTGTAAACCTGTGTTAGACCACTCAGCCAATGAGGATCTGTTCTTAGCGGAATTAAAGATATAGGTGATAAAAATCACCATGACCTGTAAACTGGTACTAGACCACTCAGTCACTAAGGATCTGTTCTGAGCGGAATTAAAGATATAGGTGATAAAAATCACCATGATCTGTAAACTGGTACTAGACCACTCAGTGACTAAGGATCTGTTCTGAGCGGAATTAAAGATATAGGTGATAAAAATCACCATGATCTGTAAACCTGTGTTAGACCACTCAGCCACTAAGAGTTTTTCAACATGAAGATGCAGATAACATTTTATCATATTCAAGGTTGTTAATTTCTGTAACCTGGTGATTTATATGATTTGTACATTTACTGTTTATAATATCCATGAACCTTGTCATCATAACAAATACATCACTGTACTAGGGACAATGTCCAGCTCAAATATGTAAATTAATTATTTCTATTTATGTCCAGTCTAAATATGTAAATAAATTATCTAATTTCCTGCAGAACTAGAGGTCAGAGGTCAGGTCTTATAAAGTAACTTATATAACATTCAGAGAAAATGTAAGGCTTTATAATGTCCGATATTTATATGACTATATTAATTAAAAATCTATTTTAAATAGAGGACATTATTGTTCATGTAATATTGAACTTATTGAACACATTCAATTAATCTTTATCAGTATTATGCAATGTGCCTAGTGCAAGTCAGCTCAGCTTCAGTTACAGTAAATCCTTCAGGTATTATACAAGTTAAACTAAGTTGAGTTGAGTTGAGTAATGGTGTTTAACATCCCATAACGTCAATAATATTTGACTTATATCGAGACTGTCACCAGCTATAGGCGAAAGTGCAGATATTTTGCCTGTGCGTTGTGCTGATGGCATTATACAGCAGGGTTCTTTATCGTGCCACACCTGCCGGGACAAGGAATTCGTTTATTTTAAGTTCCCATCCGATAGAACCATGACTGTCATTTCATAATGTCGAGTGCTTGGCGAAAAGAACAGTCACTACCCACTTTCAAGTCTTGGGTCAGACCCGATTGGGGTTCGAACCAAAGACCTCCCACTTACAGGAGTGAGCACTCTACCAACTGTTAAACTAATTACAATATATAACATACTTGAATCAAGTACAAATGTAAACCCACAGATTTCAATTAATGAACTTTGTTCAATTTGTGAAAAAAGCGAAAATTTCCACCTCATGAAAACATCCTATTTACAGTGAATATAAGACTTTTGGATTACATAAAGGTTACCAGTAACAAAAAAATTAGCATCACCTTATAGAGAAATCTATTACATAAAGATTATAAGTGTTCAGAAATTTAATATCTCTATTTTGAATACGGAAAAATATATTTCTAAATTTTAACATCATATTGTCAGTGTGAACACACAATATGTCATATCTAAGCCATATTGTGATCAGTAACTGAAATCTTCAGGAAAAATTACATTATCACAAGAGTACATCTATTGTGAACATTACTGGCAAAATGGAAAAGTGTTTTATGTCATTTCCAGAATATGTATTGTATTATCATATATCATTTTTTCCACAATTCATATTTAGTTGTTGTTTTTTTTTTTTTCTAGATTTTAGTTATTTTTTCCCCTATTTTAGTTGGGTTTTCCCCAAATTTTAATAATTTTTGTTTTCCCATATTTTATTTGTTTTTTCTTCCCATTTTTTCTGGATTTTTCTGGGAAGGTCATCATACATTCAAACATGTGATACCAATACTTACTGATACTAAGAATACTACCTGGATTTAACACCTGTTGAAAGGTTTTAGGGATCAGTGATCTGTTAACCAGAACACTTGACTACACACTCCCTCTGGTATTATCTTGTATAAAATAGAAATATATCATAAAATATTACACTTAATATGTAGTTTGATTTATTTCAAATGAAGTAAAAACAAATTATTATATATAACAAATAAGGTTAGTACTTTAGTACCTGATTATAAACTACAAGTTATCATTTATATAAATCTATGTTGAAACAACCATTTCATTACAAACTCAAGTGAAATATGAATGTCCGGGTATGACCCCTAATGCCTTCAGTTTAGTCACTAAATAGATACTGGTCAACTGGTCACCTTTGTCCAAATAATGAGGCTAAATTATTTAGACACCAGGAATGAACAAAGAAATAAACAAGATGTGATTATTGCCTGTACAAACATGTTGTCTATAGAACTGACCAAAACAACTGAGGAATGCTGAGCATTAAACAACTGTCAATGTCCACAGTATAACTGACCACTACTTGTTAAATGGCTGTAATCAGTGTCCAGAGTACTGATACAAAAATACCCTAAATATGTTTGATGAGAGATAGGTGAAACAATCCTCACTTCCTGTCAGAAAAAATATGTCCAAACACTATCTTTATTATGCAGGTAATGAGATGAACTATTGGACCTATCGTGTTTAATTATATCTGAAATGACCCGTTTATTGGTACCACTAACAAGAAACCTATCAAACATCTCTGAACATCTCTAACTTATAAATATGATGTCTTTAAGTAAATATGTCTATCACTTTTAATTTTCTGACCAAAATCCTTATCATGTGGCCATCAATGTGTTGGTATTTTGACTCAAATTCACTAAATACCAACAGGTCTGTTGCTGATCAGAATGGTTACTCATATTTAGGTTTTAATAATAGATGTGTTAATGAGGGAAGACATATCAAGGCTTCCGACTGGTGTGTTGTTAAGGGAGAACTTATCTAGGCCAGAGACAAGTGTTGTTAAGGGAGGACTTATCTAGCCCTGGGACTGGTTGTTGTTAAGGGAGGACTTATCAAGGCCAGGGACTAGTGTGTTGTTAAGGGAGGACTTATCTAGCCCTGGGACTGGTTGTTGTTAAGGGAGGACTTATCTAGGCCAGGGACTAGTGTGTTGTTAAGGGAGGACTTATCTAGGCCAGGGACTAGTGTGTTGTTAAGGGAGGACTTATCTAGGCCAGAGACAAGTGTTGTTAAGGGAGGACTTATCTAGCCCTGGGACTGGTTGTTGTTAAGGGAGGACTTATCAAGGCCAGGGACTAGTGTGTTGTTAAGGGAGGACTTATCTAGGCCAGGGACTAGCATGTTGTTAAGGGAGGACTTATCTAGGCCAGGGACTAGTGTGTTGTTAAGGGAGGACTTATCTAGGCCAGGGACTAGTGTGTTGTTAAGGGAGGACTTATCTTGGCCAGGGACTATTGTGTTGTTAAGGTAGGACTTATTTAGTCCTGGGACTTTTGTGTTGCTAAGGGAGGATTTACCTAGGCTTTGGACTGAGTGAAATTCCATGGATTCCATGGCAAATCTACACCCGGGTGTGTTGTTCAGGGAGGACTTATCAAGGCCTGAGATTGTTGTGTTGCTAAGGGAGGATTTATCTAAGACTGGGACTGGTGTGATGTTAAGGGAAGACTTATCTAGGCCTGAGACTAGTGTGTTGTTAAGAGAAGACTTTATATAATCTAGGCCTGTGACTAGTGTGTTGCTAAGGGAGGACGTATCTAGGCCAGAGACAAGTGAGTTGTTAAGGGATGACTTATCTAGCCTAGGACTAGCATGTTGTTAAGGGAGGACTTGTCTAGGCCAGGGACTAGTGTGTTGTTAAGGGAGGACTAATATGAGTCTGATGTGTTAATGAGGAAAATCATATCTAGGCTTTGATCTGGTGTGTTGATAAGGGAAAGACATATCTAGATATAGGCCTTATGTGTCAATGACTGAAGACATACCTAGACCTTGGTCTAATAGTATCACTAATCGGTTATCTTATGGATTTAGAGAGACAATAAATCATTACAATTTATATATATATGAAAATGTAATATTATGTTAAACATCATAAATAATTATATATACAACCAGTTCCTTGGCCTTCAATTTGTAGGATTTTGACCGACTTAGTGAAAATTTGTAAAAATTTGTAATAAGCCCAATTTATAATTTATGTATTTGTTCTTTTAGTTACAAAATATAAAAGATCTCTACAACACAAAACTATGAATTATAATTTTCAGGCCAATAACTAACTGAAATTACCCAACTAAGTTGTAGATTATTAATGCAGAAACAAGCCATCATCAAAATCAGGTTTATAAGAAGTCTCAGACAAACCAAATGTAGTTAGTGTTTTTAATATAAAAGAAAGGGAAAAAAAGATATTAACATAACCAAAAATTAGTCATAAATAAACCAAAAAATAATCTCAACACAATTTGTTATAAAACTAAAAATTTTGAATATGATGAATGCAAATGTCTGCTTTTTGTGGGTAATAGTTTCAAAATATTTTGAGAGAGAGAGAGAGAGAGAGAGAGAGAGAGAGAGAGAGAGAGAGAGAGAGAGAGAGAGAGAGAGAGAGAAGAACAAACTTTAAATTACTCTAACTTATAATTTGTAACTAAGTCCTGTAGATAATAATATCAGTACTGGGTATATTAATTTAATGTTTGACACAGATATTGATGATTTAACCCTAAATTACACAAAAAACAGCTGTTTTGATATGTAAAAGTACACAAATATCAGGCAGGTCCTTAAGTCAATGTAAAGTCAATAACCCTCAATAGACAAAAACCCCCGTGACATCTACTTTCTACTGACAAAATGTTTACATTTAGATACTTAATCAAAAATTAATCAAAATAACAAACATGAATTCTGAGGTCCTACCCAGGTCCCAGGGATGTTGATTACATACACAATTTACTTAGATATAGGAGTATGTTTATAATTTCTCTATCAAAATACAAACAAATTATTTTAAAGACCAATTTAAAAATAAGGTTATTTATTACTTTTATTGCCAATTAAATTTTTACAAAAGTGACAATAAATCAGGAATTGTTGATTGGACCTTTTCAGGTGGATATTGATTTATAGAAATGGTATCTGATGGTTAATAGGTTAAAAGTTTTCATCTATCAGTAATACATCAATCTCATTGTAGTACCATTAAATCAGTCAATATAAGTTTTAAAATAAGATTACAATTACTGAAACATTTCATTTAAAGTCAACATTAAACTGTTTCTACCCAGTTTAAATTCCAGTAATTAATGACCCAGCCACAAATCAGTAACAGAACAAAACAAAAAAAATCTTATGTTTAATTTTGTGATTTAAAATATGAATTAACAACCTAAGGCACAAATGTTGTACATGATTTATATATATAAACATTGGAAGACCAATATATACACTACGACAATATACAACAAGAGGCCCATGGGCCTAAACGCTCACCTGAAGATATGTCAAATATTGTTTGCAAAGTGCAATAGACAATATATCAAGTACAGAAACTTTATAAGTTTTCTCAAGTTAAGAACTCCAACAAAACTTAATCAGAAATATATCCAGTCACATTTCATTTAGCAGTAGCTTATATAATATGCATGAAGTAACTGAAGTGCAATGAATAATTTCCAAATCATTAATGAATTTCAGTATAATTATGCAGCTATGTCCTAGATCTTTGAACATATATGACCTCGAACCACATATGATTGTCATGTCAATACCTACAATATTCTAATATACATGCCTATGCATGACATTAAAAGCTTTCAAGATAATAAATAATTTTAGTATTACTATGTTGATATGACCTTGACCTTTGAACATATGACATTGAACCATATATCAAAATGACTGTCATGTCAATAACTACAATATTCTAATATACATGCCTATACAAAAAGTTAATAGTTTTCAAGATAATTTGCAATTCAAGTTTTCTTTTGCAGCTGTGAACTTGACTTTTCAACATATGACATTAAACCATACCGGTATATCAAAATGATCGTTGTTGCAATGCCTATAATATTCTAATATACATGCCTATACAAAAAGTTAATAGTTTTCAAGATTATTTGCAATTTAAGTTTTTTTTGCAGCTGTCGCCTAGACCTTTCAACATATGACCTTGAACCATATATCAAAATGATCGTTGCTGCAATACTTACAATATTCTAATATACATGCCTATACAAAAAGTTAATAGTTTTCAAGATAATTAGCAATTTTAGTCTTCTTCTGCAGCTGTGACCTAGACTTTTTAACATATGACCTTGAACCATATATGAAAATGATCATCATATCAATACCTACAATATTCTAATTATATGCCTATACAAAAAATTAATAGTTTTCAAGATAATTAGCAATTTAAGTCTTCTTCTGCAGCTGTGACCTTGACTTTTCAACATATGAACTTGAACCATATATCAAAATGATCATTGTCGCAATTCCCACAATATTCTTATATACATGCCTATACAAAAAATTAATAGTTTTCAAGATAATTAGCAATTTAGGTCTTCTTCTGCAGCTGTGACCTTGACCTTTCAACATATGACCTTGAACCATATATCAAAATGATCAATGTTACAATACCTACAATATTCTATTATACATGTCTGTACAAAAAGTTAATAGTTTTCAAGATAATTAGCATTTTAAGTCTTCTTCTGCAGCTGTGACCTTGACTTTTCAACATATGAACTTGAACCATATATCAAAATGATCATTGTCACAATTCCCACAATATTCTATAATACATACCTATACAAAAAGTTAATAGTTTTCAAGATAATTAGCAATTTAAGTTTTTTTTTTGCAGCTGTGAACTTGACCTTTCAACATATGACCTTGAACCATATATCAAAATGACCTGTCATGTTAATACCTACAATATTCTAACATACATGCCTTTACAAAAAGTTAATAGTTTTCAAGATAATAAGCAATTTAAGTCTTCTTCTGCAGCTGTGACCTTGACCTTTCAACATATGACCTTAAACCATATATCAAATGTTTGTCATGTCAATACTTACAATATTCTAATATTAATGCCTATACAAAAAGTTGATAGTTTTCAAGATATAGTGACAAATATATATTTTTAGCAATTTCCCCTCTCAGTGCCTTACAATTTCCCCAGTTTGAGCCCCATGGCTACCATTTGTGCAAATCTAAAAATAGATGACCTAAGGATGTTATAAATGAAATAACTAAGGTATATCACTTGTAGATTCAGAGGAGAAGATTTTTAAAGTTTTTCACTATTTCCCCCCTTATGGGGCCCCAAGGGGACATAACTCCTTCATTTGTGCAAATCTGAAAGGACTTTACCCAGGCATGATGGCTACTAAGTTTCATCAAATTTGGTTTGGTAGTTTTAGAAGAGATGATTAAAATGTTAAAAGTTAACGCATGACGCGCGAAGGCCGATGCACTATGGATGACGCACAACAGACGACAGACGGTGAACCATCGCAATAGCTCATCTGAGCTTTAAGCTCAGGTGAGCTAAAAATGTAGAAATAGCTAGAGAATGGTATTGAAATCATCATGTTTTCCTTACATGTTCCATGTTTTCCATATATTTTCATCGTGTTTTCAAAACATTTTCCATGTTTTTCATACATTTTGCGTTTTTTTCTACCTATTGTCTGTTTTCATACATTTTGCGTTTTTTCTACCTATTTTCTGTTTTCATATATTTTGCTTTTTTTCATTTAATTTTCTATGTTTTTCATACATTTTCTATGTTTATCATAAAATTTGCTTTTTCATTTTATTTTTTATGTGGTTTTTTATATATATAGTATATTTTTCAAGTTTTCCATACATTTTCCATGTCTACCATAATTTTTTGCTTTTTTTCATTTATTTTCCAGTTTTTGAAACATTTTCCAAGTTTTTCATACATTTTCCATAACATTTTCTGTATTGTTTACAGTTTCCATATTTTTTTTAATATTAATTACATTTATTTTTCTATATATACATAGATGATTTATCTTTTTATTCCCCCGTATTCACTTTCATTAATGATTTTATAAATCTTTACCAAGACCAATAGAATTTCATTATTTTTCCTTTATATATAAGATATCATATGGTTTATGTTTGAAAGCATGCAGAGATGGATATCATCACTCAAATTTAGACAATATGTAATATGTTTCATTAAAATTTCTGTCAGCATTTTTATTATCACATTTTTGGTGATTTGAACTCGATGTCATAAATTCTCATTAGTTAAAGAAAAAAATTCTCCCCAATAATTAACAGGTATAAAACAGATATATCAATTTTTAATTTAATACAATCACACATGTATCAGGTGCTTTGGTATGCTTTCTGGTTCATATTAATAAATTTTTTTTAGTTTTTTTATATCATCAAAAGGTCACACCTACAAAATTTTTATAATTTTTTGTGAGTATTTTCAAATATATCAACAATTTTTTTTTATTTAATGACTTAATAAATCATGTAAATTACAGAAAAGTGTGTCATAAATTAGTAAATAATGAGAAGCTAATAGCTTATTATTAAAGACAGAAATAATTAGTATGGTACAGTTTATTTGTAACCATACAACTCTAATTATCAGATAAAAAACACTAGATAATAAAAAGCTTTAAAACAGAGAAAAAGATGACACACTTATATCAACACACTTATATCACCTTACTGTAGCTCTTGGTTTAATATTTTTGCTGACTTATAAATTTTGTATCAAAACTGACAAGGAAACATCTTTTTTTCTAGTGTCTGTAACTTTATGATTATGGCTAGTGTAGTTTAATCTTGCATTTTTTGTTCATCAAAATTTTTAACCAAAACATTTATTAATGGATGCAAACATTTTGATCATGCTCACCGAAGGAGCTGCACATTATAAGATCTTTCATTCTACCTACAAATAAAATAAAATATCTTTTTAATTGTTCTTAATTCAGACAAGGTTTTATAAACCAATATAACCTTTATTTTTATAATTTTTACTAATCCACTTTTATAATCTCTCTTTTCATGATCATAAAATAAATATCAACAACTGAATTGACAATCTTTCAGTAGTTTCTGAATATGTTACATTTACATGACCATTATATAATTAATTCTGTAATTCTGCTACTGTAATTATTATATGAAAGGCTCTGAAAAGTTTGAAGAATCAGGCCCCCATTTCACAATCATTCACTCAACTGAGTGTACACTAAAATCAAATTCGGGATTATTTCAATGTCAATTTTTAAGACAATACACGATTAAAAATGCATATCTAATGTTATATCTAAATTATTTGTTGAACAAAACAAAATATTGTTTCATAAAACTTAAAATTTTTAAAATATTGATGAGCAAAAAAAGGCAATATTTGAGTTGAGTGAATGATTATGAAACTGTGGCCCAATGTAAAATAAAATAACAATTATCTGTCCCTTGACAAGTGTAGGTTTGGTGTAGTGTGTTCTAAAATAGTTATAACCAAACATGAGGCCGAGGCCGTATTTTAACTTTTTTAAATGTGTTATCTCTCTAGATGAATTATGTTATAGACTTTTTAATCTCTTGACAGACACAGGTAGATTAATCGACAAAGTGATTAGCATGTCGTCTAAACATTGATGTATTAATCTCTTGACAGACACAGGTAGATAAATCGACACAGTGATTAGCAGGTCGTCTAAACATTGATGTATTAATCGACACAGTGCATTAGCATGTCGTCTAAACATTGATGTTTTAATCTCTTGACAGACACAGGTAGATTAATCGACACAGTGCATTAGCATGTCGTCTAAACAATGATGTTTTAATCTCTTGACAGACACAGGTAGATTAATCGACACAGTGCATTAGCATGTCGACTAAACATTGATGTTTTAATCTCTTGACAGACACAGGTAGATTAATCGACACAGTGCATTAGCATGTCGACTAAACATTGATGTTTTAATCTCTTGACAGACACAGGTAGATTAATCGACAAAGTGCATTAGCATGACGTCTAAACATTGATGTATTAATCGACACAGTACATTAGCATGTCGTCTAAACATTGATGTATTAATCGACACAGTGCATTAGCATGTCGTCTAAACATTGATGTTTTAATCTCGACAGACACAGGTAGATTAATCGACACAGTGCATTAGCATGTCGTCTAAACATTGATGTATTAATCGACACAGTGCATTAGCATGTCGTCTAAACATTGATGTATTAATCGAACAGTGCATTAGCATGTCGTCTAAACATTGATGTATTAATCGACAAAGTGCATTAGCATGTCGTCTAAACATTGATGTATAAATTGACACAGTGCATTAGCATGTCGTCTAAACATTGATGTTTTAATCTCTTGACAGACACAGGTAGATTAATCGACACAGTGCATTAGCATGTCCTCTAAACATTAATGTATTAATCGAACAGTGCATTAGCATGTCATCTAAACATTGATGTATTAATCGACACAGTGCATTAGCATGTCGTCTAAACAATGATGTTTTAATCTCTTGACAGACACAGGTAGATTAATCGACACAGTGCATTAGCATGTCGTCTAAACATTGATGTTTTAATCTCTTGACAGACACAGGTAGATTAATCGACACAGTGCATTAGCATGTCGTCTAAACATTGATGTATTAATCGAACAGTGCATTAGCATGTCGTCTAAACATTGATGTATTAATCGACACAGTGCATTAGCATGTCGTCTAAACATTGATGTTTTAATCTCTTGACAGACACAGGTAGATTAATCCACACAGTGCATTAGCATGTCGTCTAAACATTGATGTATTAATCTCTTGACAGACACAGGTAGATTAATCGACACAGTGCATTAGCATGTCGTCTAAACATTGATGTTTTAATCTCTTGACAGACACAGGTAGATTAATCGACACAGTGCATTAGCATGTCGTCTAAACATTGATGTTTTAATGGACACAGTGCATTAGCATGTCGTCTAAACATTGATGTATTAATCGACACAGTGCATTAGCATGTCGTCTAAACATTGATGTTTTAATCTCTTGACAGACACAGGTAGATTAATCGACACAGTGCATTAGCATGTCGTCTAAACATTGATGTATTAATCGACACAGTGCATTAGCATGTCGTCTAAACATTGATGTATTAATCGACACAGTGCATTAGCATGTCGTCTAAACATTGATGTTTTAATCTCTTGACAGACACAGGTAGATTAATCGACACAGTGCATTAGCATGTCGTCTAAACATTGATGTATTAATCGACACAGTGCATTAGCATGTCGTCTAAACATTGATGTTTTAATCTCTCGACAGACACAGGTAGATTAATCGACACAGTGCATTAGCATGTCGTCTAAACATTGATGTTTTAATCTCTTGACAGACACAGGTAGATTAATCGACACAGTGCATTAGCATGTCGTCTAAACATTGATGTATTAATCGAACAGTGCATTAGCATGTCGTCTAAACATTGATGTATTAATCGACACAGTGCATTAGCATGTCGTCTAAACATTGATGTATTAATCGACACAGTGCATTAGCATGTCATCTAAACATTGATAATTTAATGTCTTGATAGACACAGGTAGATTAATCGACACAGTGCATTAGCATGTCGTCTAAACATTGATGTATTAATCGACACAGTGCATTAGCATGTCGTCTAAACATTGATGTATTAATCGACACAGTGCATTAGCATGTCGTCTAAACATTGATGTTTTAATCTCTTGACAGACACAGGTAGATTAATTGACACAGTGCATTAGCATGTCGTCTAAACATTGATGTATTAATCGACACAGTGCATTAGCATGTCGTCTAAACATTGATGTATTAATCTCTTGACAGACACAGGTAGATTAATCGACACAGTGCATTAGCATGTCGTCTAAACATTGATGTATTAATCTCTTGACAGACACAGGTAGATTAATCGACACAGTGCATTAGCATGTCGTCTAAACATTGATGTTTTAATCTCTTGACAGACACAGGTAGATTAATCGACACAGTGCATTAGCATGTCGTCTAAACATTGATGTTTTAATCTCTTGACAGACACAAGTAGATTAATCGACACAGTGCATTAGCATGTCGTCTAAACATTGATGTATTAATCGACACAGTGCATTAGCATGTCGTCTAAACATTGATGTATTAATCGACACAGTGCATTAGCATGTCGTCTAAACATTGATGTTTTAATCTCTTGACAGACACAGGTAGATTAATCGACACAGTGCATTAGCATGTCGTCTAAACATTGATGTATTAATCTCTTGACAGACACAGGTAGATTAATCGACACAGTGCATTAGCATGTCGTCTAAACATTGATGTTTTAATCTCTTGACAGACACAGGTAGATTAATCGACACAGTGCATTAGCATGTCGTCTAAACATTGATGTATTAATCGACACATTGCATTAGCATGTCGTCTAAACATTGATGTATTAATCGACACAGTGCATTAGCATGTCGTCTAAACATTGATGTTTTAATCTCTTGACAGACACAGGTAGATTAATCGACACAGTGCATTAGCATGTCGTCTAAACATTGATGTATTAATCGACACAGTGCATTAGCATGTCGTCTAAACATTGATGTATTAATCGACACAGTGCATTAGCATGTCGTCTAAACATTGATGTTTTAATCTCTTGACAGACACAGGTAGATTAATCGACACAGTGCATTAGCATGTCATCTAAACATTGATGTATTAATCGACACAGTGCATTAGCATGTCGTCTAAACATTGATGTTTTAATCTCTCGACAGACACAGGTAGATTAATCGACACAGTGCATTAGCATGTCGTCTAAACATTGATGTTTTAATCTCTTGACAGACACAGGTAGATTAATCGACACAGTGCATTAGCATGTCGTCTAAACATTGATGTATTAATCGAACAGTGCATTAGCATGTCGTCTAAACATTGATGTATTAATCGACACAGTGCATTAGCATGTCGTCTAAACATTGATGTTTTAATCTCTTGACAGACACAGGTAGATTAATCGACACAGTGCATTAGCATGTCGTCTAAACATTGATGTTTTAATTTCTTGGCAGACACAGGTAGATTAATCGACACAGTGCATTAGCATGTCGTCTAAACATTGATGTATTAATTGACACAGTGCATAAGCATGTCGTCTAAACATTGATGTATTAATTGACACAGTGCATTAGCATGTCGTCTAAACATTGATGTATTAATCGAACAGTGCATTAGCATGTCGTCTAAACATTGATGTATTAATTGACACAGTGCATTAGCATGTCGTCTAAACATTGATGTTTTAATCTCTTGACAGACACAGGTAGATTAATCGACACAGTGCATTAGCATGTCGTCTAAACATTGATGTTTTAATCTCTTGACAGACACAGGTAGATTAATCGACACAGTGCATTAGCATGTCGTCTAAACATTGATGTATTAATTGACACAGTGCATAAGCATGTCGTCTAAACATTGATGTATTAATCTCTTGACAGACACAGGTAGATTAATCGACACAGTGCATTAGCATGTCGTCTAAACATTGATGTATTAATCTCTTGACAGACACAGGTAGATTAATCCACACAGTGCATTAGCATGTCGTCTAAACATTGATGTTTTAATCTCTTGACAGACACAGGTAGATTAATCGACACAGTGCATTAGCATGTCGTCTAAACATTGATGTTTTAATCTCTTGACAGACACAGGTAGATTAATCGACACAGTGCATTAGCATGTCGTCTAAACATTGATGTATTAATCCACACAGTGCATTAGCATGTCGTCTAAACATTAATGTATTAATCGACACAGTGCAGTAGCATGTCGTCTAAACATTGATGTTTTAATCTCTTGACAGACACAGGTAGATTAATCGAACAGTGCATTAGCATGTCATCTAAACATTGATGTATTAATCTCTTGACAGACACAGGTAGATTAATCGACACAGTGCATTAGCATGTCGTCTAAACATTGATGTATTAATCGACACAGTGCATTAGCATGTCGTCTAAACATTGATGTATAAATTGACACAGTGCATTAGCATGTCGTCTAAACATTGATGTTTTAATCTCTTGACAGACACAGGTAGATTAATCGACACAGTGCATTAGCATGTCCTCTAAACATTAATGTATTAATCGAACAGTGCATTAGCATGTCATCTAAACATTGATGTATTAATCGACACAGTGCATTAGCATGTCGTCTAAACAATGATGTTTTAATCTCTTGACAGACACAGGTAGATTAATCGACACAGTGCATTAGCATGTCGTCTAAACATTGATGTTTTAATCTCTTGACAGACACAGGTAGATTAATCGACACAGTGCATTAGCATGTCGTCTAAACATTGATGTATTAATCGAACAGTGCATTAGCATGTCGTCTAAACATTGATGTATTAATCGACACAGTGCATTAGCATGTCGTCTAAACATTGATGTTTTAATCTCTTGACAGACACAGGTAGATTAATCCACACAGTGCATTAGCATGTCGTCTAAACATTGATGTATTAATCTCTTGACAGACACAGGTAGATTAATCAACACAGTGCATTAGCATGTCGTCTAAACATTGATGTTTTAATCTCTTGACAGACACAGGTAGATTAATCGACACAGTGCATTAGCATGTCGTCTAAACATTGATGTTTTAATGGACACAGTGCATTAGCATGTCGTCTAAACATTGATGTATTAATCGACACAGTGCATTAGCATGTCGTCTAAACATTGATGTTTTAATCTCTTGACAGACACAGGTAGATTAATCGACACAGTGCATTAGCATGTCGTCTAAACATTGATGTATTAATCGACACAGTGCATTAGCATGTCGTCTAAACATTGATGTATTAATCGACACAGTGCATTAGCATGTCGTCTAAACATTGATGTTTTAATCTCTTGACAGACACAGGTAGATTAATCGACACAGTGCATTAGCATGTCGTCTAAACATTGATGTATTAATCGACACAGTGCATTAGCATGTTGTCTAAACATTGATGTTTTAATCTCTTGACAGACACAGGTAGATTAATCGACACAGTGCATTAGCATGTCGTCTAAACATTGATGTATTAATCGACACAGTGCATTAGCATGTCGTCTAAACATTGATGTTTTAATCTCTCGACAGACACAGGTAGATTAATCGACACAGTGCATTAGCATGTCGTCTAAACATTGATGTTTTAATCTCTTGACAGACACAGGTAGATTAATCGACACAGTGCATTAGCATGTCGTCTAAACATTGATGTATTAATCGAACAGTGCATTAGCATGTCGTCTAAACATTGATGTATTAATCGACACAGTGCATTAGCATGTCGTCTAAACATTGATGTATTAATCGACACAGTGCATTAGCATGTCATCTAAACATTGATGTTTTAATGTCTTGATAGACACAGGTAGATTAATCGACACAGTGCATTAGCATGTCGTCTAAACATTGATGTATTAATCGACACAGTGCATTAGCATGTCGTCTAAACATTGATGTATTAATCGACACAGTGCATTAGCATGTCGTCTAAACATTGATGTTTTAATCTCTTGACAGACACAGGTAGATTAATTGACACAGTGCATTAGCATGTCGTCTAAACATTGATGTATTAATCGACACAGTGCATTAGCATGTCGTCTAAACATTGATGTATTAATCTCTTGACAGACACAGGTAGATTAATCGACACAGTGCATTAGCATGTCGTCTAAACATTGATGTATTAATCTCTTGACAGACACAGGTAGATTAATCGACACAGTGCATTAGCATGTCGTCTAAACATTGATGTTTTAATCTCTTGACAGACACAGGTAGATTAATCGACACAGTGCATTAGCATGTCGTCTAAACATTGATGTTTTAATCTCTTGACAGACACAAGTAGATTAATCGACACAGTGCATTAGCATGTCGTCTAAACATTGATGTATTAATCGAACAGTGCATTAGCATGTCGTCTAAACATTGATGTATTAATCGACACAGTGCATTAGCATGTCGTCTAAACATTGATGTTTTAATCTCTTGACAGACACAGGTAGATTAATCGACACAGTGCATTAGCATGTCGTCTAAACATTGATGTATTAATCTCTTGACAGACACAGGTAGATTAATCGACACAGTGCATTAGCATGTCGTCTAAACATTGATGTTTTAATCTCTTGACAGACACAGGTAGATTAATCGACACAGTGCATTAGCATGTCGTCTAAACATTGATGTATTAATCGACACATTGCATTAGCATGTCGTCTAAACATTGATGTATTAATCGACACAGTGCATTAGCATGTCGTCTAAACATTGATGTTTTAATCTCTTGACAGACACAGGTAGATTAATCGACACAGTGCATTAGCATGTCGTCTAAACATTGATGTATTAATCGACACAGTGCATTAGCATGTCGTCAAAACATTGATGTATTAATCGACACAGTGCATTAGCATGTCGTCTAAACATTGATGTTTTAATCTCTTGACAGACACAGGTAGATTAATCGACACAGTGCATTAGCATGTCATCTAAACATTGATGTATTAATCGACACAGTGCATTAGCATGTCGTCTAAACATTGATGTTTTAATCTCTCGACAGACACAGGTAGATTAATCGACACAGTGCATTAGCATGTCGTCTAAACATTGATGTTTTAATCTCTTGACAGACACAGGTAGATTAATCGACACAGTGCATTAGCATGTCGTCTAAACATTGATGTATTAATTGACACAGTGCATAAGCATGTCGTCTAAACATTGATGTATTAATCTCTTGACAGACACAGGTAGATTAATCGACACAGTGCATTAGCATGTCGTCTAAACATTGATGTATTAATCTCTTGACAGACACAGGTAGATTAATCCACACAGTGCATTAGCATGTCGTCTAAACATTGATGTTTTAATCTCTTGACAGACACAGGTAGATTAATCGACACAGTGCATTAGCATGTCGTCTAAACATTGATGTTTTAATCTCTTGACAGACACAGGTAGATTAATCGACACAGTGCATTAGCATGTCGTCTAAACATTGATGTATTAATCCACACAGTGCATTAGCATGTCGTCTAAACATTAATGTATTAATCGACACAGTGCAGTAGCATGTCGTCTAAACATTGATGTTTTAATCTCTTGACAGACACAGGTAGATTAATCGAACAGTGCATTAGCATGTCATCTAAACATTGATGTATTAATCTCTTGACAGACACAGGTAGATTAATCGACACAGTGCATTAGCATGTCGTCTAAACATTGATGTATTAATCGACACAGTGCAGTAGCATGTCGTCTAAAAATTGATGTATTAATCGACACAGTGCATTAGCATGTCGTCTAAACATTGATGTTTTAATCTCTTGACAGACACAGGTAGATTAATCGACACAGTGCATTAGCATGTCGTCTAAACATTGATGTATTAATCGACACAGTGCATTAGCATGTCGTCTAAACATTGATGTATTAATCTCTTGACAGACACAGGTAGATTAATCGACACAGTGCATTAGCATGTCGTCTAAACATTGATGTATTAATCTCTTGACAGACACAGGTAGATTTATCGACACAGTGCATTAGCATGTCGTCTAAACATTGATGTATTAATCGACACAGTGCATTAGCATGTTGTCAAAACATTGATGTATTAATCTCTTGACAGACACAGGTAGATTAATCGACACAGTGCATTAGCATGTCGTCTAAACATTGATGTTTTAATCTCTTGACAGACACAGGTAGATTAATCGACACAGTGCATTAGCATGTCGTCTAAACATTGATGTATTAATCGACACAGTGCATTAGCATGTCGTCTTAACATTAATGTATTAATCGACACAGTGCAGTAGCATGTCGTCTAAACATTGATGTTTTAAATCTTGACAGACACAGGTAGATTAATCGAACAGTGCATTAGCATGTCGTCTAAACATTGATGTATTAATCTCTTGACAGACACAGGTAGATTAATCAACACAGTGCATTAGCATGTCGTCTAAACATTGATGTATTAATCGACACAGTGCATTAGCATGTCGTCTAAAAATTGATGTATTAATCGACACAGTGCATTAGCATGTCGTCTAAACATTGATGTTTTAATCTCTTGACAGACACAGGTAGATTAATCGACACAGTGCATTAGCATGTCGTCTAAACATTGATGTATTAATCGACACAGTGCATTAGCATGTCGTCTAAACATTGATGTATTAATCTCTTGACAGACACAGGTAGATTAATCGACACAGTGCATTAGCATGTCGTCTAAACATTGATGTATTAATCTCTTGACAGACACAGGTAGATTTATCGACACAGTGCATTAGCATGTCGTCTAAACATTGATGTATTAATCGACACAGTGCATTAGCATGTTGTCAAAACATTGATGTATTAATCTCTTGACAGACACAGGTAGATTAATCGACACAGTGCATTAGCATGTCGTCTAAACATTGATGTTTTAATCTCTTGACAGACACAGGTAGATTAATTGACACAGTGCATTAGCATGTCGTCTAAACATTGATGTTTTAATCTCTTGACAGACACAGGTAGATTAATCGACACAGTGCATTAGCATGTTGTCTAAACATTGATGTTTTAATCTCTTGACAGACACAGGTAGATTAATCGACACAGTGCATTAGCATGTCGTCTAAACATTGATGTATTAATCGACACAGTGCATTAGCATGTTGTCAAAACATTGATGTATGTAAGTTAGGCCAGTTACAAAGTTGTAAAAAGATCATTCAATGTTTGTAGAGTTTTTTAAATACTTCTACAACAATAAAATCAACAATTTACAATGTATAATCCAAATTTACATGTCATTACAGATTGAGCACTGTCGGATTTTTAGTGACTATAACACTGTTACATCATGTACCAAAACAATATGTTAAACTTTAAAAAATTTTGTCATGAAATGACCATGGCTTCAAATTTTAGTACAACTTCTATTTAATAAAAACATTTCATAGAAACATTAAAATCAGCAATTTATTATCTAAATTTACATGCCATTATTATACACCATCTTAAGTTTAAGTCACAATGAAATTGTATTCCAATAAAAAAATAAGACAAGTTACATATTTTTATTATATCATGAAATTTTTCAGTTTAATTTGTGTTAAAGAATTTTGTTATTCAATTTGTATCCCGAGTCAAATCCTAGTTTAACCTCTGTAATTCAAACCCATCAACTATATAACATACAGAAATAATAAACACATTATGTAAGTTCAACAACTTTGTTGACAATGGCAGTTTAAAACTTTAAATGGTTTATTTGCTGTATCTCAAAAACAAAATGTACGCCTCTAACAAAACAGAAATAAGCTTAACTTGGAGCAGTCTTCTACGGGATGAATTATTTCCTGAACTCAGAATGATGTTTTACAAAAGTGATGATTTTTCACAAAATTTAAATAAGATAACGTTCAGATTCAGTATTTGTGCTGAAAATTCCCAATCAACATGACTCATTTTTACTTATTTATTTTTAATTTCATTACTGTAACTTTTGATTTAAAAACAAGTTGATTTAGTAGTTAAACACGACAAGAGATACAATACTACTTATATTTATTGTTTGTTTGTACATAAGTCAGTGTATTACTCCTAATGTGTGACTTTGACAAATGACTTTATCACTGATTTTATCACTTGTATATATAAAGTGGATTTAACTTATTTGCATGCTGATTAATTGCATATTTCAGTTAACTGCATAATTTATCTCTGCACCGATCCATTTTCTATTTAAATAATATTAAAATGTTTAGTTATTTGCATAAACAAATTTTTAAATTCAGCTTTAATTGCATAGAAAATCAGTGAATTTTGCAATATTATCCTCAAGTTTTGCTTTTTCACAGTATTTGCAGAAAATGCAAGGTAACTTGGGAAGTATAACAAGATGTAATTTATTAATTTTGATTCTCATTGGCTAATTTTCTGTGTATCAATATGAGTTAAACATTCTTTATAATTAAACTTCAGTAGGCCAAACCACATCAACTCTCAACTTCTTACATGGTAATAACTGATTTCCCTATAAATTATGTAAAATTCTGACATGGTGAGACATAATATGTCTAAAGGGAGGCAACTCTCATTTATTTTAGTACATCAAAGACTACCACTGACAGCTTTATTGCAATCATTTATGCAATGCACTTCAAAGACAAATCTATAGTATTTATACCAATCAGGGAAATTAAGAAAAATCATCATTTTGGTAATCATTTTCAACTGGCTATAGCCACTTGCACTTAGCATAGCAAAGTATGCATCCATGCATCCTTAAATTTTAATTTTCTTCTCAAAAACTGCTGGTTTACAACCAGATTGGGTGAGGAAAGTCTGTGGTTGATGAAGACTAGAAGTTGTGTCCAAACAGGCCATCTGATACCTAAGATAACCAATACTACTGTATGTATAAAGAGAAATAACGGATAAATAGCCATTGCAGATAAATTTATTCATTGGCTGTTTGAATTTGATATATATAAAAAGTCAGATGTATAGCTGTTTAAAATATATTATAGACTTGTCAAAGAAATTTTTCCATTAATCGAAATTCTTTCCGATTATGCAAATGAGTTGTTATTTAAGGCATTTCTTAAACTATCTGAACTTCAAATGCCAGCATAGTATTTGGTGCAGTGGTTCACAGCACTACTGAGCAATTAAGGACACTCAAAACTTATACTGACAACAGATAAAAAAATTATATTCAGTGTAGTAAATAAGATCAAGTATTATCTCAAAACCAGTGATGCAAAAATTGCACAACTTTTTTACCATATAGAAACATGTACATTGCCTTATTTTTGTCGAAGTGGAGTGGAGTAATGATGTTTTACACCCCACCAGAATCATTAAGATATATTGAGGTGGTCAGTTTAGAAATGGTGAAGGAAACCAGAGTGCCTTGGGAAATCCATCTACCTTGGGCATGTAAACTTACAAATGTCTTCACACTAGGATCTGTCCAAGTGGGATTTGAACTTTTAAGCAGCGAGAAACTCTCTGATCCCTTAACATGTGTTTGACACTGCACAGCCACCAAGGCTTCTAAGGAGTATTAATTATCATGGATGATATAGCAATACAACCAGTTTCAGAAAGAAAATTCTTAAAGAATCTAACATTGATGTGCATTATCCAATCAGATAATGATGTGTATTATCCAATCAGATAATGATGTGTATTATCCAATCAGATAATGATGTGTATTATCCAATCAGATGATGATATGTATTAACCAATCAGATAATGATGTTTATTATCCAATCAGATAATGATGTGTATTATAACTACCAGTTTTGGTGATTGGGCTGACTGTACTGGATACCTACTGATAATGATGTGTATTATAACTACTAGATCTGGTGATTGGGCTGACTGTACTGGACACCTACTGATAATGATGTGTACTGGTAATATAACTTCTAGATCTGGTGTTTGGTTGACCGTACTGGACACCTAAGTTTTATCAGAGTTTACTTTTCACAGGTTGTACAATAAAAAAGAAGAAAAAACAAAACTTACTTATATACAGCAACACAATCAAATACTCCTTTATAGAATAAAGTTGGGTGTAAAATCTGTGTTTCTATGGCAGCAATATTCTTTATTAGTGGGAAGACTTTTTGCAAACTTCTCCAATGTCCCTCGTTTGCTGGGTCAATCTGTATATCATCTAAACTTTTACCAGATAAAAACTCCTGCACATTAGCATGAAAATTAGTTCCCTGTCTAAATGTGTCTGAAAAATATTACCAGAATAATATTAGTCTTACACAAATCATACGTTTAATCAAATCTATGAAGAATCAAATTTTCAAATCAAATTGAAAAATTAGCAAAGGATAAAATATACCACAAGTTACTTTTATCTTTCAAAGCGCATTAGTTTTTAGACCTTATCTGAAAGATCAGATTGTTACTTTAATTCCTCAGAGATGGGAGAATGAACACTATGGTACACACTTTCAAGAGTGGTTAGAACCAGCAAGTGACCAATCTCATGACCACTAATGTATAAAACAAGCGCTATACCTATAGGAATTATAATGTTCATTTCCTGTAGTAAAAATATTACAGTACAGGAGAGGTTTGTTTTTTATACATGTAAACAGTTCCTGTTCATTTTTATACACTGGTACCCGGTGCCTTTTTGTTTTTATGTCTAGGTAACCAGTTCCTGTTCCTCAGCTTAGCTTCAGTCCATATCATATTTTACGGGTGCCTTTCCAGTCCATAAGCCTGCAACCTCATGAAATATATTTGTTAAATGTATCCTCTAAGTCACAAATGAGGTCAATCTTTATTTGTCATTCAATACAAAATTCAATATTTTATAAACCTTCAATAAATGTTTAAATAAATAAAATACATACCTTGCTGATAGTTTTTAAACCCTTCTTCACCAAGTTCCTCTATCATCTTTCCTTTCCATCTGTTCAGGAAGAATTCACTTTGTGCTGACTGTGTGTTTTTGATTACTGTACTAACAGAGGGTATAATCCTTATTGACATAGATTCAACCAGACTTTTAAACTGACCTTCTGCTTCAATATGTGATTTGTCTTCCTCACTGTCTGTAGTGAATAAAGGGACACTTGTCACATAGTTCATTATTTTTATATGTTCATTATCTTCTGTATCACTGTTTTGTGTGCTAACCTCAACTTGTTCTTTTTCTTCATCTTTGACCATTTTGTCTGTTTTTACATTTGTTTTGGTAGATTTGTAACATACTGGATATATGTTCCTATAGTAACCATTACTGGCTAACAATCTCTGCACAAACAATCTTGAAATATTTCTATAGCAACCATTATTGGATAACAATCTCTGCACACACAATCTTGAACAGGCCATAAGTATACTGTGTCCAATGCTGTTAACTTAATTTCTTTAATATGAATACACATATACTGAAAAAAAGATAATTTATTACAAATTTTAATGATTACTATACTTATAAATCAAGGGTATTATTGGTAAATATACAAAATGCAAGAATATGTGAAGACATGTATTTAGATTTAACGTAACTAAATTTCAATTATCATTAAACTATATCAAAAGCACAAAAATTCTATGGAAAAGTTATTTTTTTCACCATAAAAATTAACAGTGTACCTTAATGACTATTTTTCTTGGAATCAGCAGAAGTCAACTTGATACAAGTTTGATCTAATTTGTAATATAATTGAGACTAATTGTGTTCTCAACTTTAACTCCTTCAGTGCCTAAGTATCTTCACACATTAAAAGTTTAAAAGCAAAAAGGCACAAAGCTGTGGCTGCTAGGCTCTGTTTAAACACATCAACAGTGATCTAAACAGTTGTACAATGTTATACAAAGAATGACATCTAGATTGTATTGCACAAAAAAACTGAATGATGGTATGAGCTGGATTTTTGGTGGTATGTCACAAGCTGTTTTTAGGTTGTTCTAGTGGTATGTCACAAGTTGGTTTTAGGTTGTTCTAGTGGTATGCCATGAGCTGGTTTTAGGTTGTTCTAGTGGTATGCCATGAGCTGGTTTTAGGTTGTACTGGTGGTATGTCACAAGTTGGTTTTAGGTTGTTCTAGTGGTATGTCATGAGCTGGTTTTAGGTTGTTCTGGTGGTATGTCACAAGTTGGTTTTAGGTTGTTCTGGTGGTATGTCACAAGCTAGTTTTAGGTTGTTCTGGTGGTATGTCACAAGCTGGTTTTAGGTTGTTCTAGTGGTATGTAGTTGTACAATGTTATACAAAGAATGACATCTAGATTGTATTGCACAAAAAAAACTGAATGATGGTATGAGCTGGATTTTTGGTGGTATGTCACAAGCTGTTTTTAGGTTGTTCTAATGGTATGTCACAAGCTGGTTTTAGGTTGTTCTGGTGGTATGTCACAAGCTGGTTTTAGGTTGTTCTGGTGGTATGTCACAAGTTGGTTTTAGGTTGTTCTAGTGGTATGTCATGAGCTGGTTTTAGGTTGTTCTCATGGTATGTCACAAGTTGGTTTTAGGTTGTTCTGGTGGTATGTCACAAGCTAGTTTTAGGTTGTTCTGGTTGTATGTCACAAGCTGGTTTTAGGTTGTTCTAGTGGTATGTCACAAGCTGGTTTTAGGTTGTTCTGGTGGTATGTCATGAGCTGGTTTTAGGTTGTTCTGGTGGTATGTCACAAACTGGTTTTAGGTTGTTCTGGTGGTATGTCACAAGCTGGTTTTAGGTTGTTCTGGTGGTATGTCACAAGCTGGTTTTAGGTTGTTCTGGTGGTATGTCACAAGCTGGTTTTAGGTTGTTCTGGTGGTATGTCATGAGCTGGTTTTAGGTTGTTCTAGTGGTATGTCACAAGCTGGTTTTAGGTTGTTCTGGTGGTATGTCACAAGCTGGTTTTAGGTTGTTCTGGTGGTATGTCACAAGCTGGTTTTAGGTTGTTCTGGTGGTATGTCACAAGCTAGTTTTAGGTTGTTCTGGTTGTATGTCACGAGCTGGTTTTAGGTTGTTCTGGTGGTATGTCACAAGCTGGTTTTAGGTTGTTCTGGTGGTATGTCACAAGCTAGTTTTAGGTTGTTCTGGTGGTATGTCACAAGCTGGTTTTAGGTTGTTCTGGTGGTATGTCACAAGCTGGTTTTAGGTTGTTCTGGTGGTATGTCATGAGCTGGTTTTAGATCTGATACTTTATTATTGTTTGAATAATTGGTAGTTTCCATGTTTTCTAGTGACTGGCTAAAGAAATGGTGTACATAGCATCTACGTGAAACTGTTGGTGGAAATAACCAGCTGGTTATCTGATATATTATCAGTAGTTGGGAAGATGTTGTCACTCACAAGTCTAATCATTTCATGTCTATGTCCATTTCTTTGTTTGAGCCACATGAGTGGTCTAAAGCTGGTGCTTACAGATCACAGCGCCTCTCATCATGGCTTGGTATGTTGATGAGTTAATTTAACTCCATTTTGTCACTTTTAGTAGCACACTAAGGAATTTCAAATGTAAATGCCTAAAAATTCATCATGATGAAGAAGATATTATGTAGAGATAAAAAAAGCAGGATTATTAGAAAATACTTGACTTTTGTGAATGAATGAATTAATAATTTGAACCTTTGATATATTAACTGGTGTCTCAGAGATGGTGTTCTGTGTATACATGTGTAAGTTAAAATTGTGGTGTTAGATTATTGCTGATAACAGTATAATAGGTTAGAAAAGATATCAACTTTACTCAATATGGCAGAAAAATACTTTAATGTATGCCTGGAATAATGCAAACAGTCTACCTATTATACTCACAGGCACTTGTTTATGTCAGTAATGAGGTAAGTCATGACCAATATTACCTTATATTATTAGGTAATATTGGTCATGACTTACCTCATTACTGACAGAAACAAGTGCCTGTGATTATACTGCAGGATCTTAACACAGTTGCGAAATCTAAAGACATTTGTTGGAGGATGGTTTCCACTTACATCAAGAAGGGTTACATACTTGAGACTTCAAAGGGTAGTCATATAGCTGTAACTTGTTCTGAACTCAAGTAATGAATAGCAGCTCGTGTTATTTAGTCGCTGACATTTTGCATCAGTGACATTTTAACATGTACAGTTTAAATGTCTTCGCAATAATGCATGAGGGAGGTGCATTAGACTGTTAGACAGTGGAGAAATAACTTGAAAGAAGGAGAAAATTCGCCAATCTGAAGAGAAGTGAAACATTTAATGCATCGTGTATGATCATAAAAATGAAGATAATGATATGATAAAGCGTCTTATTTACCGCCATAAATTGACAATCTTCTGATTTAATATAAATCAGATTTACCTGCTACATAGCAAAGTCGTATATTGAAAGCATGGGCTTGTGTGTAACGTATATGTTACTCGGGTTAAAAGAGAGGAAACAAATCAGCCACAATAACGTATTTAATTTTTACTTCTTTTATTTTTTTCTTGATATGCGCTTCTTTCAAATTTGATTTAGATTATATAATATTAAGAATTTGACTGAAAATACATAATATTGTTCAATTGTTTCAATAAATGAAAATAAATTCAAAACTATGGCTTTAAAAAGGTGACCCAACAGCAATGGCGACTAGAAAAAAGAAACCTGTGTCAAAAGATGATCTCCGACGATTAATGAAAGAAACGAAGGCTTCTGTAAAGTCGAAAGAAAAGAAAATTGACCATCCATTAGCAAAGTAATTTTAAAATCAATACACCATTACTCCAGTTGCATTTCAAACTCATACGAGCAAAGTTTGGGCAAGTTTAGGTTTACCTGTTTACTGAAACTTATCTCCTAGTTTTTCTGGCCAGTTTGTTTATACATAACTTGCCTTTACCAAATGTCTTTGATTTTTTTTTTTTTTTTTTTTTTTTTTTTTTTGATAGATGTGATGCAATGTCGTAACTGCTCTCAATAAATAATAAAGGATTTTAAAAAGCTCTACATTTTATACTCCAGCTAAGATGGCATTTAGTTTGGTGTCAGTTAATTACGACAAAATGCATACGTCATAACGGTATGTGGCATTCTACAAAATTTTTTGATATCTTTTCTAAAACCTTGAAAAACTAGTGCTACGGCAGACGTGAATCAGACAGTAGTTTCATTTCATGTTCTCTTTGAATTGAAGGAGAGATAATTGAAAATTAATTTTTATTTAACAAACATCATAGTTTATAGGCCTACCCTTTTTTAAATCAAATGAACAAGAAATTTTGTTTATATATGTTTAACTTTTTCGTATTATTTTAACAGGTACAACAGTCTAGACCAGCTTGTTTGTGTTCTGTGTAATTGTGTTATAAAGTCTGAAATATTGTGGACACCTCACATACAGAGTAGACAACACAAAGAGGTAATCTAAGATACATTTTCTTATCATAATCAACAGTCTCTGGCTTGTACAGGTGCATTTTCATCTGACTTATCTGTTTAATTGATAACACTTAGATTTTTTATTAGCAAAATGAATATTTGTCCATGAATATTCCTTGTTCTTCTATTCTGTTTAGATTGAACCAGCATAGATGCACTTGATTAAATATTACAGAAGTGTACTATAATGCAGTTTTTTGTGCACCAGGAAAAGCCTGATTTTGACCCCAAAGTACTTTCTCTGTAACCAACCAGTGATTTTGCTGTGGCTGTTTTAAACTACCTTTTACCTTTTGGATTGGAAAATTTTGACTGTTAGAAATTTTAGGCAAACAAAACCATTGCCAAGAGTTATGTTAGTTTTATTATTATAGATAATTTAAGTTTACAATATATTACAATATGCTCTAATTAATATTCCTTCTTTATCAATAATTATTGATGAATATTTGAAGTGTTTACATATCTTAAACAGCTGTTTGACACATGATAACTTGGATCTGTTCTTGATTTTCCATTGCCTACAGCATACTTGACATGTTTGTAAAGAATGTCTCCGTTTTCTAATACTCATACAAGCAATTTTACTATAAATATCTTAGGTGATTCTATAATTGTTACAAGGTACTTGGACCAGAAGCAGGATATTTTACATGATCATATAAATAATGACTGCAGGCTAATCTGTTTATTGTTTGTGTTATTCTGTAAACATAGAAACCTTGTATTGCATTATAGATTAAAACTTGCATTGATGATTACATGAAAACAAGGCCCTGTGAACCTGGGACAAAATTACTACCATTGTTCATAATAATGTGTAGCATGTACAACAATTATTCATATATATTTGTGTATAAGGTAGCAATTTCTCAGGTCACAGTCTTCTCTTATTAGATTTTGAAAGTGGAGTAAGAGAACATATTGTTTGGGATTCAATCATACAAAATGATAAGGGATATGTTGGGTTTCTTTCTGCTTTTAGAAATATAATGCAACAAAATCACAACCTCAAGCTGGTGTAAAGAGGAAATCTACTGATCTACATGATTTAGTTAAAGCAAAGAAAACAAAAGGTAAGCAGTTGTACAAGTTAATGCATGTAATAAAATATCAGTCTATTTTTGACTTACCTGAAAGACTTGGACATAGCCAGGTGATGTCATGAAGGTCAGCTGTCTAGATTTTGGTTTAGTTTTTGTATCCCACCACGCATTGTGCGACCTATGAAGAGATACTCTGTTTTTATTTACAGTTATGTTTTGATACATATGTGTATCTGTCTGTGTGGATTTTAACACTTTGGACTGTACAAACTATTGTAATAATTCATTGAAATGATTTAAAAATTTGACAGGAACATTGATATACAATTTTTCTTGCCTTCTCACAAAGATTTTATATCTCGACAGATTTAAGTGAAGTTTTTACCAATTGTACCAGGAAAGGTGTGCATTTAATTTGATCAACCTGAAGAAAATGCCAACTGTCAATACTAAAACTAACCTTGATGCAACTGCCAAGATTTTTAATATCAAATCACCATAGATCTATGTTGATAATATTGATTGTTTATTCATGTACCTATACCCAATCACATTTATTTTCAATATTGTTCACAAAAGTTTGATTGTTTTTCTGCAAGTTGTCTTGGTAACTAATCAGTTTTATACTGTTTGCTGATAAATTATTACAGGTAAACCACATCAATGAGCACTTAAACAAAGGTATCTGGGTATACCTATAACATACAAAATGGTTAACAATAGTAAAAACTTACTTTACTCAATGATCTTGTGCTGTATGCTCACATTTTGACAGCATTTTCAAATTTCTGATGTACCTCTAACCAGGCTTGTTAAGTTTGTTGACAGGTTGTAGGTTTTTACTTTATTTCTGTATTTTAAATATTTTTTTCTGTTTTAGAAAATGGGACCAGTTCGAAAAGTTCAGGGTAAGAAATAATCTCTTTTATCAAAATCTGATAATTATAAAGAAATAGAAGCATGTATCTGCTACAGATTTACTGCATAACTGATAAATTATGTGGTACAAAAGTTTTATACTTATTCATAAGCAACTCTATCATTAACCTTTCATATTTTCAATATTTGCATTTGACAGTATTGGAACAAAAACTGTTTGCAAAATCATGGAAGTGCTCAGAACTAAAAATTTTTCAGATAACTCAAACTAAACTAAAGCAAGTTTGATAAGATTTATTATAAAATACTGTCAGGAGCTTTGTATTATAACTGCACTGACCTCGCAGCTTCAGTAATCTGCATTGACATCTGGAGTTAAATGAAACATTGGAACAATAATGCCAGTTTAAATATTTAATTTCAGAATCACATGTTCCTAGATTTAGATTAGATTTACAGGTGTGTAATGTCTTATTAGCTCTGGTGTTTTTGCTTTATTTCAGGATTCCAAAAGATTTTTATGACACACCTCCTCCTAAAAAACCAAAAAGTATCTTGAAAAATTCAACAGCAGCTCTAGCTGCTTATTCCTCATCATCCTCATCATCAGAAGATGAAGATGAAGCCCCATCTTCCAATATGCCATCATCATCAACATCAGCCATGTTATCATCACATCCAGCCAATCCATCATTACCAGCAGGTTTGTGTTTATTAAAGTGATATTGTTGTATGTTTGAGTAAACATTGTTATATTAATGCCTTTAAATACAGTATCTCTCCAAACACTAATTTTTATCAATGTCAACAATTCTATTTCTCCTATATGATAAGTCTCCATTTAATACATAACTGAATCTCTCTCTTTATAATGCTGAACTTTTACAGAGTAAAATAAAGGCAGTACAACAAGGCTGTATTGTACTATGGTTCTCTCCACTATTAAACATATAACAACTGATTTTAAGTGTTAGAACTTTTTTTATGGAACAAATATATGTGTTAGTATTGTTGTTTCACTGTAACAGCCATGCAGACAAGCATACTTATGTCACATTTTGGACAATATTAACATGGATGCTAAGTTATATGGAATGTTTTCATTTTTAACCATATCTACCTTAAAATTTTGTTAAATTACATGTATATCTCTAAGTCACAGTGTTGATAATTTACTTAAATCCAAATTTAGCATGGTTTTGTGTCTGTGGATTTGTTTTAAGTGCATGCTAGAAACCAAATCTAAGAAATTTTAAATATTCACCTGTTCCTGTCCTGGATATTTTATTATCTTTGGTATGTGCTTGTCATATGTTGTTGGACTGTTTTATTATTCACTTGTTTTGTGTCATGTTCTTGGTTGTGCTACATATTTTTACAAACTGTAGTGAGAACTCGCTATATGTCTTGTTTAATTGCAGTATGATCCACAGTTTGCTGAGATATGGGTCTATAGATGTAATATATTTTCATCATTCATACCTCTAGTTATGTGTGCATAATGCCTTTTTCCAAATAGTGTGAATTTATTTAATTATTTCAGAACAAGGTTTCAAAATTTAAAATTTTATATTTCTTTTTGTATGTTTTAGATTTCTTTGATTCTGGAATGTCCACATCAGATAACAAAGAAGATGCAGATACAAAACCAGCAGTGATGGCAGATGTTTTACCGGAGGGATTTTTTGATGACCCTAAAATGGATGCAAAAGTAGGTCAAACTGATAGATGTACATTTCAGATGCTTAATTGTTGTTAGTCTTTAGAATCAGGAAATTTAGGTATCTCTAGATTGGCAGATGTACAATAGTTTGTTAATGTCTTATAAAATGGTTACATACCGGTAAAATTTTCCCATAATTTTTGTATTACTGAAATATGATTGCACAATTTGTGAAATTTTGATTACTTTTATTAAAAACTGTGGATGATGTTTAGAAAAAGCATAGTATATTATTACATGTTAACTGAGTTTTGATTGAATAAATTTTAGGAAAGATTTAATTTTTATGCTGTTACAAAGCATTAATTACAGAGTAATATAATTAATTGTAACTTGTGTTCAAATGTTTGGAAATTTATTCCATTATTCTTTTTGTTTTAAAGGTGAGACAAGTCGAATACAAAGATAAAATGGAAGAAGAATGGGAAATGTTTCAAAGAACAATGAAAGAAGAATCACATGTAATGTTCTCTGATCAATAAATATTGTGTCTTTATTAAATATGAATAAACACACACACACACACACACTAAAACACACACAACTTGCATGCCATAGGCATAAATTATTTTAATATAATCAAGGTCATCTGACATTGGCTATGGTGGGTGATACAAAAATTCATCATTGCCTATTTAATTTTGAATTTTATTATTTGAAAATATAATGATTTAAAATGTTGAAATGATATATTTCCATTGAATCTAATTTTAATTCATGCTATTTTCATTGAAAAATAACCAGACTGAGTGCTGTACATACTGAGTAATTTGCATATAAAATGTACATTAAAGAGACATCCTTTTTAAAATAGATACATGGGATAGATGCAGTGGTGCTTTATTTCTATCTAATAGATGATACATGTACTACCTTTGAATAAGTTAAAATTGTTCAGTTTAAGTTATAATGCATTTTTCACATTTTTAAACACTGAAAATCTTAAAAGTAAGACATGTGTATCTTGAAATACTAGTTAAACCCCTTTATAGCACCACAATCAGATTTTGGCATTATAAAGGGGTTTTTATTTATAATAATTCACGATAGTCACATGGCATTTGATGAGATTTTACGACATTTTTTACTTCCTACAATTCTGTTAGGTTCTGTAAACTGTGTAATTGTTACATTCTTTTATTCATTGTATTAATAAAGTTTAATATATTTTATTATCATTTTTTGCCATGTCTAAAGTTTATTATCTTATTCTATAACTTGTTTTGTAGGTTTCTGAAGCTATTATGGAGGAAGATGATGAACAGTTCAATGTAGATAGAAATATTGATGAGATTGATGATCAGATGTAAGTTAAACATTGTGAAATATTTACAATATTATTATAATTCTTAATTTGGTTTATTATTATTATTTATTATCTGATAAATAATACTACCCTTGAAATCCATTTTATCACTGTACAATCCAATAAATTCATGTTTTAAAAGGTGAAATGATTGCTCACAAAAATAATTTAAAAAAACTGACAAAAATGAGTGTGAATTTGATTTATAATAATTTTAATATTTTTTCTAACTTTCTCAAGTTCATATGTCTGAGCTGGTTTACCATGTTAATTTTTAAAAGTGTTTCTAGATTACTCTAGAGCAGGCTGATGATGACTTGTATAATTGTAAACATACAATTTTGTAGACTAGTAGTACAAACCAATGTCTCATATTCAACCATATTTAAAAACCATTCATACCAGTTAAAAACCCTTGGATAAGGAAATCTGCTCTCTTAAATACATTCACCTCCTGGATATTCAAAAGTTAATATCTTTCAATTTCAAGATTTGGTTATGAAGTCAATTTTAACATATAATTCTATGTTGCCTGTGTTTTGTGTGAAAGCATTGGCTTGAGATATAATGTTCTCATGGCCAACACACCCAAACATTTGTATTTCTGTGCCATATCAATGTTAATTTTTAGCTCACCTAAGCTGAAAGCTCAGATGAGCTATTGCAATGGTTCACCGTTCGCCATCTGTCGTGCGTCGTTTGTCGTGCGTTAACTTTTACATTTTAATCTTCTCCTCCAAAACCACTGGGCCAAATTTAATGAAACTTGGTAACCATCATGCCTGGGTGAAGCCCTTTCCGATTTGCACAAATGAAGGAGTTATGTCCCCCTGGGGCCCCATAAGGGGGGAAAGAGTGAAAAACTTTAAAAATCTTATCCTCTGAATCTACAAGAGTTATACCTTAGTTATTTCATTTATGACATCCTTAGGTCATCTTTTTTCAGATTTGCACAAATGGTAGCCATGGGGCTCAAAATGGGGAAATTGTAAGGCACTGAGTGGGGAAATTGCTAAAAATGATATATTTGTCACTATATCTTGAAAACTATTAACTTTTTGTATAGGCATGTATATTAGAATGTTGTAGATATTGACATAACGATCATTTTGATATATGGATCAAGGTCATATGCTAAAAGGTCAAGGTCACAGCTGCAAAAAAAGACTGAAATTGCTAATTATCTTAAAAACTATTAACATTTTCTATAGGCATGTATATTAGAGCATGTTGGTATTGTGACAACAATCATTATGATATATGGTACAAGGTCAAATCTTGAAAGGTCAAGGTCATAGCTGCAAAAGAAGACTTAAATTGCTAATTATTATAACTATTAACTTTTTGTATAGGCATGTATATTAGAATATTGTAGATATTGCGACAATGATCATTTTGATACATGGTTCAAGGTCATATGTTGAAAGGTCAAGGTCACAGCTGCAAGAAAGACTTAAATTGCTAATTATCTTGAAAACTAATAACTTTTTGTATAGGCTTGTATATTAAAATATTGTAGGTATTGTGACAACAATTATTTTGATATATGGTACAAGGTCAAATCTTGAAAGGTCAAGGTCATAGCTGCAAAAGAAGACTTAAATTGCTTATTTAATTGAAAACTATTAATTTTTTGTATAGGCAAGTATATTAGAATATAGTAGGTATTGACATGATGATCATTTTGATATATGGTTCAAGATCATATGTTGAAAGGTCAAGGTCACAGCTGCAAGAAAGACTTAAATTGCTAATTATCTTGAAAACTAATAACTTTTTGTATAGGCTTGTATATTAAAATATTGTAGGTATTGCGACATTTTGAAAGGTCAAGGTCACAGCTGCAAAAGAAGACTTAAATTGCTTATTTAATTGAAAACTATGAATTTTTGGATAGGCATGTATATAAGAATATTGTAGGTATTGTGACAATGATCATTATGATATATGGTACAAGATCATATGTTAAAGGTCAAGGTCACAGCTGCAAAAGAAGACTTAAATTGCTAATTATCTTGAAAACTAATAACTTTTTGTATAGGCATGTATATTAGAATATAGTAGAACTTCGATAACTCAAACTTCGATATCTCAAATACCACGGATAACTCGAAGTCTTTATTTTGTCCCGACCGGTTTTCTATGTAAACTGTAATAGAAAAACTTCGATAACTCAAACTTCTATAATTCGAATACCCCCGATAACTCGAAGTAAAAATTTGGTCTGTAGTTTAAAAATCTATTAACTTCAAAAACTGGAATTTTTTCTAACAATGTATGATCGATGGAGAAATCACATATCGGTAATTAGGCTACCGTTATAGTAGAGAAATAAACTGAGTAGTTTTTGTTATCTACCATATTAATTAGTATCAATTAATGGATTAATATTCAGTACCATCATGGACAATTAAGCCTAAGAGGTATGCTAATCCTCTACTCTAATAAAAGGAGCTGACTAATATGCCGCGGTCGATTACTTTTGACTTAAGTTATCCAAGCTTAATTAAAATGACTTACACAGTTGTACTCACGACTGCATTAAAATCTTAAATGACTTATTGCACTGCCTTATGATTTCATCAACTTTCTGTTCGTATTTTCTACGAATGTAAAAAATAAGCATTTTGATAAATATGTACATACCGGTATATCTGATTTCCGATTTCGTTGTCCGTATATATCACGATTTAAAATAAAATAACACGTTTCGCACGCTTTTATTGTCAATATCAATTCTTTAATAAATTATTTATTATTTTTTCTTTAAAAATTATCTTTTCCTTTTTTTTTTTACATTCGAGTACAGGTAACTGTTTAAAACATCAAGATTTCTGTAGTGGAAAACATATAATAAGGTGACACCATTGTTGGACATCATCCTTCAACTTCGATAACTCGAACACCCGATAACTTGAAGTCCCCAGCCCAGTCCAGAGCACTTCGAGTTATCGAAGTTCTACTGTATTGTAGGTATTACGACAACGATCATTTTGATATATGGTTCAAGGTTATATGTTCAAGGTCAAGGTCATATCAACATAGGAATACTAAGATTATTAATTATCTTGAAAGCTATTAATTTCATGCATAGGCATGTATATTAGAATATTATAGGTATTGACATGACAATCATATATGGTTCAAGGTCATATATGTTCAAAGGTCAAGGACATAGCTGCATAAGTATAATGAAATTGATTAATGATTTGGAAATTATTCATTGCACTACAGTTACTTCATGCATATTATATAACCTACTTTTGAATGAAATGTGAGTGGATATATTTCTGATTAAGTTTTGTGGGAGTTCTTAACTTGAGAAAACTTTTAAAGTTTCTGTACGTAATATATTGTCTATTGCACTTTGCAAACAATATTGGACATATCTTCAGGTGAGCGTTAAGGCCCATGGGCCTCTTGTTTAAATACTATTTTGATATATTAAATGTTTTGATTTGATATTAAAAAAAGTTGTAATATAAAAAATCAGATTATTTTTTTGTTTATTATTGAAAATGAATGAATTAAACATATTATATAATTCGCTGTTTGTATTATGATTCATACAAAATGTCATTGAATTCATTTGTTTAATTGTTGTGTATGAAATGACTTGTTTACTAATCTTTCTGAAAAACCTTTCAAATAAAATGGTTCTTTAGATATCAGATATGTAACATATTACTATGAGAGATTTTTCTGTTATGTATTGGCTTTTACTAAAAACTAATTTTCATTTTCATCTATTTATTTATTTATTTATTTATTTATTTGTTGATTTATTTATGCAGGCAAAGATGGAAAGAGATAAATGATTTAGAAATTAAGAAAGAGAAGATAGCTCAAAATAAAAGTGTTAAACAGGACGATAAAGAAGCTGATAGTAGTGATGAACTTGATGAAGCCGATTTAGAGGATTTTATGGATTGGAGATCTAAAAAATCATGGAAATAATATATGTTTTATGTTACCATAGAGATTTTAGGTTATTGACAAATTAAAATTGTATGCAAATGCTGAAGTATTCAGACTTATTTAAAATTGGTAAAAGATTAAGAAAAAAATAAAGTCTGGGTGAAAATAAGGAAGCTTGATGAAAATTAGACTGTAAATTAACATAAAAGAAAACAATTAGTGCTAAATGCTAAATATCTGAAAGTACATAGAGTAGGGAGAATTTTGAAATCTTGTAAAATTGAATTCGAATATGTTGAAGTTGCATTAAGGTGCTTAAATGTGCATTAAAGGAGAATTCAAAAGACTCTGTGAAGAAAAGGAAAGTAAAGAAGTCAATTTGTTTAAGAGGATTTACTGACTGGACTGTGTAGACTATACTATAAAAACAAATAATATGTACAATAATTTCTCAGTTTTAAGGGTGCAGCTGTTTTAATGATAAAACAAATCATTGAAATGGTGTTCTGAATTGTTAAAGAATTGTTTACAGTTGTTGCTTGTTTACTATCAAACGTCCTTAAAAAGAGGCCTTAAAAGTAGATCATCATGGATAGAAGATTTATACCACTCCGGTTATTCTGTTTATTAAAAGTGCTTATTATCAGATTATCAGAATAGTCTGGATGATTTAAAAAACATGTATTAATGACTTAACAGACTGGTTTATAAATACTAATAATCATGTTAAAATGTGTGTCCTTATGACTCATTGTATACATCTGTAACGTTGTTTTTTTTTCCTGTTAAACTAAGGACTGATAACATTTGTACAATCTGTCAATACTATTAGTCATGTGACCTGTTTATGAGAAGATGTAGAACATCACTTGTCTGGCTGCTTCAGTCGATGCACAACATGTTGTAAGTGACAGTTATTTTAAATTTTATGGTTAAAAAATCAAATACAACACAGAAGTCTTTATGTACAGATGTATTGATGGTCTTACTTGCATGTTTAAGACAGTTTGATAATTATCCCCTATAACTTGTCTAGTTTTCAGTGCAGGATGGTTCAATTATGTTCAGTTCTTCATTAAGTATTGTTTATCAGAACATAAATGTGTTGATATTGTACAAAGTAGAAGTGCTAAGTAAAACAGAATATAACCAATGTACAGATGGTAATGTCAAAGGTTAAATAGATATATCGGTTTTTATATAATGAGTTGTCCCAAGATATGTTACAAAAGGCAGTACCTTAGTAACATTGAAATTATTTACAGATATCTTAGTGACAATTTTACACCTGATACAGGTTTGTACTTGGTGACAAATAAATATTTTGTTATAATATGACAGTGTTAGTTCATTTAGTTTTAGAAAATTGTCATATGTTTGTTGTGTTGGTTGCCTACAAAAGTTTCTTAATATTGATGGATGACAAAATCATTCACAGCCATACATTCTTAATTCATAGATTTAACCGGAAAATCGCTGCAACCAGCAATTATAATTGTCAAGGACTGTAAAGATGATACGCAAGTGTGTGTGTGTGTGTGTTTACCAGCTAGGTTTCTCAGTTTATATATACAAAAGCTTCAGAACATAGACATTCAACAAAACATACCAGTCCTTGTTAAAATCACAATCCTAAAGGCAAAGTAAAAATGACTACACACCTGAATTTCCATCAAGGAAGTGAGGCAGGGTGTTGCAGAAGGGTAAGCACCGCTACAACCTCCACGTGCAAAATAAAATTTTAGAATAAAAGGAACATGTACTATAGAAAGTCAAATATATCCAGTATAAGTTTAGATACAGTGACTTTATTCTTATTAACAATATTGTGATGACAGCCATATATCTGTGATGGGCCTTGATTAGCCTAGGTTTGCAATAACCTTGTGTCAACAATTTATTTGTAAGAAGCTTGCTTCGTTGTAGAAAGTCCCCTTAGTGAGTACTCTACCAGCCCTACCAAGAATTTTCCCATACCGTATTGACAGTGAAACAAATGACATACAAACGAGAAGCAGGAATATTACCAATAAAGAAACGAGAAGTTGACAATAGAAAAGTCAAAGTCACTACGTTTGTCGTATAGCTTTAAATATAGCCTTTCTTGGGTGTCATAATGTCATTGCTGATAAAGGGGTCATTGGTAGCTTGGTTGTATAGACTGCATAAACAATGCATCGCTTGTAAAAGTCCCACAAATTTTGACAATCCCCTAAAATATATGATTATTTTATTACCATTGTAAAATTGATCTCGATCAAAAATAGTTCAGCTGGATTTTGATTGCACAAACATAGAATCACTTGTAAAGTCCCACATATTTTCAATTTTGAGAATCCCCTAAAATGGATTTTTTTATCACCATCGATCCAAAAATTGCTCAGTTGGTTTTAGGTTGCATAAACATTAAATAAGTTGGTTTTAAAGATAAATTTTGACAATTCCCAAGGTGAATGTTTCATTATCATAGAAACATAACATTAACTTAAACGAAAAACCATATATTAAATCAGAATTTCCTTCCTATTGGCACAATCTGATATTTACCCTGGTTACCCCACCCCCATTTAAATATTTGCTTGTAATTATTAACTTAGCTACTCGTGGAACTGGATCAGTGTTAAAATTAGGTACAAACTATTGCTGGGCATCAAACTTATCAGTGGCTTGTTTGAGTTCATTAATGTTGAAAAATACCCAGATCATTACTTCTACATCACGAGTTTTTTTTTAGAGTTAATTAATTTTTTAAAACATTGTTGCAAAATTGTATCCTGGACTAAAATAAAATGTAATGAAAACTGTTAGATTTTAATATTGTGCCTTCTTTTTCTATAGTTTAGATTTTAGCGGGTTTTTTTATTTTTAATTTATTTATTTATTTTATTGTTAGTTGTAAACAGAAACCCTTGAAGTCTTAAAAACTTAAAAAAATAATAGAGAGAAAGTCTGATTAATAAATGGATTCTAAAAGTGAAAGATGCATTAAAAATGACAAAGTGATGAATTCAGTACAATGTTTTAATGTAGATCAATTTAACATTGAAAGTATACTAAAACTTAAAAAACGTGAAAGACTTTAGTATAGATGTGAAACTGACGTTATCAATCTTTAAATTCCAGACGACAGTTTTCTATTTGGTCTTCATCTAATTCATAAGAGTTGCTGCTATTTACAAACCTACCGAATAGTCCTATTTGTTGTGCTAAAAATGAGCACTCTTATTTGGTAAAATTATTGTTTAATTCATAATTGAAACGTTAGATGGGCAAAAGGTAAGCCAAGCCAAGCATTAACGAGTTTATTGACAAAACATTTAAAATTAGAACTGAAACATAAATATATATATGCTGAATCGATGTTTATGTAAAGAAAATTATTTTTTTTTACAATCATTGGTCACAATATCAAGTTATTTTTTTAAGCATGTTCCTAATAGCTCTGACAATTTCCGGCTTTTGTTGTTTTCAATTGCTCTGACGACTTTTCTTGTTTTGTTGTTTCCGATAGCACTCGCCACTTTGTTGTAGTGTGTTGACGATAGCTCTTATTATTTTAAGATATTTGTTGTAGTGTGTTGACGCTAACTCTAATTATTTTAAGATATTTGTTGTAGTGTGTTGACGCTAACTCTAATTATTTTAAGATATTTGTTGTAGTGTGTTGACGCTAACTCTAATTATTTTAAGATATTTGTTGTAGTGTGTTGACGATAACTCTGATCTTTTTAAGATTTTTGTTGTTATATGTTCCACCTTTGTCATTTTTTGTTTATGTTATTGAGCTACAATCTGTTTTATTTATTTTAAACAAACAACACAATTAGATTTCAAACTAGGATATTTATATGTTTATTCTAAAATTAACTAAATGTCCCTGACGTTTTTACAGATATCTGTACATGAAGTTTCCTACTAAATTAAAATTTAACGAGAAATGTTTTAAACATAATACAATTATCAATAAATAACTTCTATCGTGACCGGTTATGAAGAAAATAAATGATTAATTCTATCCCGATGGATTAATGGAAGTTCTGGATTCCATGACACTCCCGTAATTTTTTATTGCTCCTCGACAATTATCTGATGTATTAAAGACGTCATCGTTGTCACGTGATGTGGATGAATCACTTAATATTGTTGATATGTTGTCATTTTGCAATTCACCGTCACTTTCTATTTTATACTGAAAAAGTAAAAAAAAAATTAAAAAGGTTTAATACACAAGGTGGATAAGCGACGTTATGATGGCATGCCTACACCATGATTCCATGATGAAACTGACACAAAACACCATGATGACAATGTTATGACTAGGATGTCGTGATAAATATGATATGATTACACGACGCTATGAAACTGTCACAAAATACAATACGATGCCATTATGATTATGCCATGCCTATGTCACTATAATGTAACGAAGACTATGCCATGCCTGTACTATGATGTCAAGGTCGCTATTTCATAAATACATTATGATGTAATGGCTGTCTTTATGGCTATGTTATGTCACTGAATTTTTGCGTAACTCAAACCCAGTTTGATGTTATACTAGTATTACTTGTAAATTATTGTTCAACACTGTTGACCTTCTATATAACTGCTGTCAGAATTTATGCTTTACTAAGGTGTTCGTTTATTATAAAACTACAGGAAACAAACTACAACGTGATCTTTTAAAAGTAATTGACAATCTTCCTAAACTTTTCTCTACAAAAACTTTGTCATTAAATTAACATTTTAACATATTCGTGTTATGTCATTTGATTTGAATCCGCTTTATGAATATTATAACTTTTTTTATTATTTCACAAACCTTTGCTTTGTTTTCAGTTTCAGCATGTTTATAATACTTAATCATCAAATGGTAGGATAATTCACTCCTTCCCCATCTGCCATCCTACCATCTACTGCGCACCCTTTAAGTAATAAAGACTGCGAAATCATTAAAAATGTTAGTCCGAAAAAACCAATTAAGTGAGCTGCCCAAGCTGCCAATTTCTTATTCTCTGGAATAAAGTAGGTGTCCAAAACCAGCCAAATTCCTCTCCAACAACACACACAGCTTAGAAACACGATGCAGGATACAAAGTCTTCAAATATTACTTTTATGATAATGGCTCTTTTGTCGTCTAAATAACACGAGAGTAGTTTAAAAGGTTTATGTAGAATTGACATACATGCTTCAATCGATAGGTATATTATAAATGAATAAAGCGTAGTTTGATTTAAATCATTCGGAAACAAAATGACATCCAATAATGTCCATGTTCCACGCCAAGCCAAGGGCACCATTGTACCGCTAAGGATAACCGTAAAAAAGACATCTGCTGCAAACTTAAAACTAATAGCATTCTGAAATATAAAAAAGGTTAATATTTAAAGAAATTTAAAGAAAGAAGAATACTGTTTATATATATATATATATATATATATATATATATATATATATATATATATATATATATATATATATATATATATATATATATAGACAAAACACATCGGATATACTTTTCTTTTTTTCATACCTTTGATCGTGTTAACAGTACAGGTACTTTTACATATCTATACGATATGAATCCAAACAACACAAGAATGTTTTTGCAGGCCTTTAGCAAGGAATCCAGAAATTAATAAATTTTTAACTCGCCAGACTTTTTCTTCAATTTCTTGTACATTCGGAGTACAAAAGTTCAGAATTCAGAAATGTACAATTATTTCTAAAAACTATTGTCTGAAGCTTTTCACATTGGGAATCTAGACTACAAACAAAACAACGTTTTGCAATGTATAACTGCGCACTTAAAATCCTGAAAGAAAATTATTCTGCACACTTGTACATCGAGACTTTAGCCTGAAAATCTCTTGTCCTCAACGCATTGTGACCTACCAAATATAAAGATATAATCATGTCGGATATATAGTTTTGAGTTTTAGCTTTTTGTTTTATTGATCAAAGCTATATTTGGTTAACCAAATGTTTGAAAATTATAATTTTATTAATAATTTTTGAAAAATGTTTTATAAGGGACATATTCCACTTATAATTTGTTTATCTCTGTTCAATTTGTAATTATGACTTTAATTAAAGGAATTTTACTTTTTTTTACTACAATTTCTTATTATAAGTAAGTTTGGCAAAGCTTCTAAAAATTAAAAAGGTAAAAGCTGTCATAAATATACTAGCATTTAATTTCAATATATTTTACTAGAACTAAAACCTAAAAATTTTATTCAATGTCGTTCTTTTTAATTAACATCAGATTTAAAACTGATGTGACACATTTTTTAATTTGTTGGGTCTCACGCATTTTTATAAAATACATGTTCATGTTCATCATGTAAAGCCGTTTATTGGAAGTTTAACAACCTAAATTCTTACATGTATGTTTTTTTGTGTATAAATAAAATAAAGATTCGACAGAGGTGCCTTACACCATTGAGAGAGGATTACTATTACACCAAAAGACCATGGTTAAACCGGGCCGGAATCAATATAACAGAATGTTTTAAAACAATCCAATTATAGCACCATAATATATAAAAATCCCTATAATACATGTTTTTTGTGTTAAACATTGTGTTATAAGATTGCATCTTACTGTATATTGGAACAAACAAATTATTTTGGTATTACTCAGTGCACACCTGTTACATGTACCATTATACCAATAGAAAAAATAGGTAGGAGTGGCTGTACTCATCCTTCTTAAAAGAAAGTTATTAAAAAGAAAATTATTTTTACAGCAAACGTGATCTTGTGAATCAAATTTGCTACACTATCAAAACCTATTTAAAAAGATGACATACATCTAGATAAAAAAGGGGCTTATTTTTTAACAATAGCAAAAGTTGTATCAAGAAAAACTGTAAAAAGTTTATTACAGACCGATTGTATATCATACATAGAAATTTCGCTGATAATATACAGAACACTTAAGAGTATAGCAGTAAAAAATAACCAAATCATTATTAGATAATAAATTCGTCGCACAACAATAATGAAAAAATATTAGGTCTATAATAAATACTTTAGCCAGGTAAATATACATTTCAGATCAATGTGAAATACGTCACACGACAACCATGTCAAATCTATGATACATACGTCACACAGCAAGCATGTCGAAATAGATCTCAAATCTTTGCACGGCATCCATGACGATATAGATGTCAGATCTAAGTAAAATACGTCACATAACAACCATGACGAAATAGATGTCAGATCTTTGATAAATAAATTAGACAAAAACAATAACAAAATAAATGTCAGATCCACACACACACACACACACACACACACACACACACACACTTCCAAAACCAGATTTATTTTTCATATTGATAAATTTCAAAACAACAAAATTAAATTTTTAGAAAATGAAATTCCATTAGTTTTACAGTTATATAATCAAACTATTGCAATAAATGTATCACATAAAGAAATTGAAAAAGAAACATGTCCATGTCTAAAAATAAAGCGTCAATTAATTATAAAAGCATTTACAGTATCATTTAATCTAGCATACAAGTCATTTAAATAGCAAACTTGTTAACCATAACACATATTTATTAATAATTTCCGACATGTATACACATATAAATGTTCATGTGTTTACACAAGAGAAGTAAACTTAATCAAATTATTATCTCTTAAGAAAATGTTATCTGGTCCTAGTATCTCAATAGTTCCCTAACAGAGGTTTCCCTTAACTTAAATTTAGTCATTTTTGTGATCTATTTTGAACTATGAATTTTCACTTTTTGACAAAACTAGGTACAAGTGTCAAAAGCTTGAATTGACCTTCAAAATATCATGTTTAATTCCTGCATTTTAACAACTGATAGAATAATAAAGATTATAAAAATTAAAGAAAATGATTGTTAACTGGGAGCTGTAATGAAACTAAGATAATTTAACTATCGATGATTAAAATTTGATTTTCGAAAACAATAATTAAAATATATATATATATATATATATATATATATATATATATATATATATATATATATATATATATATATATATATATATATATATTTATCTCTTTCTTAAAAACATTTTTACAAGGTAAACTGTAATGCATTTTTATCTACACGTATATGTATTATGCCTAAATAAACAAACATTCAGTCAAAAACACTTGTGTGCCAAAACTTTTTTATTAACTTTTCTTAATAGCGTGGTTTCAGATTTACCCAAGATTCAATATTATTCTATTATTTATTTAATTTATCACATTCCAGATGCAATTTTATTATAGTTTTAGGTAAGTCCTGAAAAGACAGAACATATGGTAGATTATTTTGCCAATGTTAAAAAGTTACTGATTAATGCTATGATTCTGTGAATAATGCAGAATTTAAACAATAAAACACATACCACTCCATGTCCAAATCACAATCTTAGAAAACAAAAACAAATTTTTAAACCTGGCAAATTCAGTCATACAATAAACTTCCATCAAGGAAGTGAGATTGTCTGCTCCGGAAAGGTAAGCTATTCCTGTATAGCTAGCTAGACCTGTCACGTGCAAAATTAAATTTGAGAATAAAAGAGACATGGAACTATTTTTCAAATGTTTGGATTATATTCCAACTTTTATAGTTCCCTAGTGTCATTGATGAGGAAAAAATCCGAAATTTGCACATATATGGCACAGCAAAATCAAACAGCTATTTTCGTTACATATTTTGACGCAAAGACACAACTTCAACAAACATGGTATTTGCAATTCCTTACGTTTTTGATAATAAAAAAACTTCAACTTGTTCTTTGCAACTGAAAAAAACTATCATGAAATATGATCATAATCTGTTTCTTCTGTACTTTTGGTTACAATATTCATTATATAACGTTCACCAACGAATGATAAATGTCAAGATTTATATAATTTTGGAACTTCATTGGATTCATTAATTTCCTTAAGATTAATTTGGTTTATTAACTTTTTATCTAACAAGTGTTTATGTTATATATTTATCTATCAATTTTTTGGCCCCAAATGTCATTGATGAGGAATAAATATCCGAAATGAGCACATAAAGTGCAGCAATATAATCGCATTTTTGTTTGATATATATAAGAGGATTAGAGATCTTCTGTCAGATATACATTTACGTACCTCAATGTTAATACGTCACCAGAATATGTACCGGTATCTGTTTTAATCCTTAAGTTAATCATCAATGTAATTGATATATTTGCATATTGTGTTTTTGTTTCAGGTAATACGGGATGGTAGAGCTTGTTCCCGCAAAGAGAAATTTATATATAAAAAATCAAGCTGCTAACAAATAAATTGTTGAGTTTTTATGCCGTTATCACAAAATTGTTGATAAGAATAAAGCCACCGTATCAAAATTTATACTAAATATATTTGACCATCCATAGTTCCATGTTCCATTTTTTCTTAAATTTGAATTTGCATGTGGTGGATGTAGCAAGCTAGAAAAGAGATACTGAAACTTCCGGATACTTTGCCCTCACTTCCTTGGTGAAGTTCACTGAATTAGCCAGTTTTAAAAGTTACTGTAATTAGGAAATTGACCGGTATGTTTGTGTTTGATGACTAGTACATTTTTATGTTTTGTTATTAAAGTTAGTTTTTGTTGCTAGAATTGATGTTTATTGCCGTTTTAACTGCGTTTAAACTTTTTATTACAAATGAACAATTAAAGTGAACCTTTACAGAACATATACTGTTGTTTAACGTCTATAGTATACAATAATTTCGACCTATTAATCTAGAGACTGTTGTCAGAATTCTGATACATTACTTACCAGTTGTAATCATTAATATCAATATATATTTCATATTATATTTTTTCAGTCCTTTGTATCAAAGGGTATATCTTAAGTAATCAAGTACATGTACATCCATTAGCACTTTATATATATGTAGTTACTCACATCTGTTACTTGTTTTGTTGTAAAAATTTTTTATATTGATCATCCCTAAGATAAAATAATGATAAAAATAACCGGCTTTAAAATCAATAAGAACTTATTAATATTGGTGACATTCTTACAGACAAGATATGGTTTTTTTGTTTTTTTTTTACAAAATATAATTATTAATACAATCAAACAAGCTTAAAAACTAAATATAATTATGAAATTTAAAGAAGTCTCACGTGCATAACACGTGATATTTAACATCATATGTAAAAATAAATATATAATACAAATACCAGTTAAATTTTGATGTGCCAGATGTGCACATTTCGGAAATTAATTCCTCATCAGTGACACTAAGACCGAAAAGTTTGATACATAAGAAATATATAAGCCAAACAATTGAAAATAATGAATCTAAAGTTTCAAAATTATATAAATCCAAATCCAGCTAAGGAATGCTTTGCATGAGGGAACAAACCTTAGTTTTAAATAAATTTCAAATTTTAAACGACTGAAAATTTTGCTAAATGGTACATTTTCTGACAGCACAAAGTACTGCCTACTGAGTTATGGATACCCTCGGGGAGTTTTACTCCACCAGCAGCGGTACCCGCTCAGGGGTAGTAAATATATAATACAAATACCAGTTAAATTTTGATGTGCCAGATGTGCACATTTCGGAAATTAATTCCTCATCAGTGACACTAAGACCGAAAAGTTTGATACATAAGAAATATATAAGCCAAACAATTGAAAATAATGAATCTAAAGTTTCAAAATTATATAAATCCAAATCCAGCTAAGGAATGCTTTGCATGAGGGAACAAACCTTAGTTTTAAATAAATTTCAAATTTTAAACGACTGAAAATTTTGCTAAATGGTACATTTTCTGACAGCACAAAGTACTGCCTACTGAGTTATGGATACCCTCTGGGAGTTTTACTCCACCAGCAGCGGTACCCGCTCAGGGGTAGTAAATATATAATACAAATACCAGTTAAATTTTGATGTGCCAGATGTGCACATTTCGGAAATTAATTCCTCATCAGTGACACTAAGACCGAAAAGTTTGATACATAAGAAATATATAAGCCAAACAATTGAAAATAATGAATCTAAAGTTTCAAAATTATATAAATCCAAATCCAGCTAAGGAATGCTTTGCATGAGGGAACAAACCTTAGTTTTAAATAAATTTCAAATTTTAAACGACTGAAAATTTTGCTAAATGGTACATAAATAAATAAATGACAAAAAAAATCACTTTTTTTGTTGCTATTGGATATAGATATAGATAAATCATTGGTTTCCCGTAAAACGACTTTGATGTTGCGTAATAATTGTTTAAACGTATTGTACAATTTTATGGAGGTATAAACCACAATCATTCAATCTGCTAAGTGTGAAAACAGCTCAAGTTAGAGAATATTTCAATGTCAATTTTTAAGACATTACACAGTTAAAATTGAATCTCTTATGTTATATTTTTTTGTTAGTGTGGTTTTGTTGAACAAAAACAAATTATTGTATCATAAAACTTACAATTTGTGAAATATTCATGAGATAAATATTGGAATATTTGAGTTGAGTGTACACTTAGGTGAGTGAATGTTGTGAAATTGGGACAAGGTCTTATGTCGACAAAGCCAATTATAATAACACCAGACATACCATTGATTCGTATTTAGTTAACAATTATTTTTCAATTAATCAATTTAGCAATCTACGACACAGCTTCTAAAGCAAACTTAACTTCTCATGTTCGGTGTCAACTCAAAGTATAAACAGTATGCGTTCTTCCTCTTAATTTTACTATAGATTGTTCTTGGTGACGATGCTTACTGATACTTTCATTGTACTCAGTAGGGTTACGGTTAGGCAGTACTTTGTGCTGTCAAAAAATATAGCTTTTAACAAAATTGTCAGCTGTCTTCATTTTTGATTTAAAAAAAAAAAAAAAAAAAAAAAAAAAAAAAAAAAAAAAAAAAAAAAAACAAAAAACTAAGGTTTGTTCCCTCGTGCAAAGCATTCCTTAGCTGGATTTGGATTTATATATTTTTGGAACTTTAGATCCAGTAATTTTCAACTGTTTGGCTTATATTTTTTCTCTATCAAAATTTTCGGCTCCAAGTGTCACTGATGAGCAATGATTTTCCGAAATGTGCACATATGGCACATCAAATTTAACAGGTATTTGTGTTATATATGTACACCTAATAAACATGCAGCTGCTGCTCTTAATATAATTATATTACTATTAAAAGTATTTGATATTTATAAATTGTCTCTGAAACTCCAGGTATATGTAATAATTTATTTATCGTTTATATTTTATTGCTAAATTGACATTTTATATGATTTTATCTGTAACATTGAATGCCTATAACATTTTGTTAAACTTCAGTTACATAATTTATTCATCGTTAATATTTTACTGCAAAATCGATATTTACATGATTTTATCTTACTACGTATGCTAATGGTTTTTGTCACTTTATAACTGATTTACTTCTTATTATCACCAAAAATCAGAAAAATATTGTTTACATCTGGCTAATGTGCACATTAGCCACATTTCCCTGTTAAACAAATAGTGTGTATTTGTATTAAAGAACTGCTATATTTAAAACTGTAATGGACGCTATTGTCATGTACCACTTTCGAATGCATTTTTTGATAAAACTTAAAAGTGGTACACGACACTATGTGTACTTACATCATTTTAACAACAAGAATTTAACAACTACAATGAACAGAATGTTATGGTTTCAACTAGTTACTCTGCCTTAAATTTTAAAATGGTTGACTACAAAAATGTACCTAAAGTAGTTTTGTTCCGGCTCTGAATCACAAGAGTATCAATTGTACACAAGAAAGTATATTGTTTTCACAAAAGACGTTTTTTCCCATGACGGCTTTGCCTTGTTAAGCCTTTAACACATTTTTAATGGGAAATAAAATAAATAAATGTACATTTTATTCTACAAACTAAGAATTAGCACAAAGATTAGCACATGGAACAGGTACAGTTACTCCCTAGAAATTTTATCAACATTTTAATTGAATCATAGATTAAAAAATCTAATCTAATGATCATATCTTACCTCAGTGTTTAATCTCGTCGTCACTTTGAAGTAATTTCCTTTTTCCAAATCTATGCAGATAATATTCGGAGGTCCAACAATATTTCTTAGTGTCCGAAAGCTTCCGAGAAGAATTACTACTATAACAATATTAACTGAAGCACTGGTAAAACTCTTTCCGCTGTATAAATCTGTCAAGTTCCACACTCCGTACCATAAATGGACCAAACCAAAGGCAGAAATGTAGTTATAGCAACGAGATACTGGAATAAAAACTAAATTTCTTGAATTAGCAACCAAGTCAATCCAACATCTTTGTGTAAAAATATTAATATAACAAACAGTAAAACCCAGAAGAAATATCGTCCAATAAAACATTTCTTTATCTTCTATATAAGTAAAATTGTCCAGAATTCTCCATGTTCCTTGCCAATACGAAACAACCAATGGTGCAACAAATATATTACAAAGTAAAAGGTTAGTAACAAATAAAAATAAATCACGGATTTTTGGAAACATTGGATACAGTGTTCTTGTTACAACAATTAAATTGTAAGACACAGTATGACAATAACAGAATACATCTGATATAAGATTTGTTATTTCACTGCTGATTTTATCTACACTTATAGCGTAAAAATAAACACAATCGACACTAAGTATACATATAAGTTGTAAAATATTCTATTTAAAGTTTATAAAATACACAATGTCAATATAAAATAACCAAAAAAATAAATTTCATCATATAAAAACCATTCTCCTTTTTCTCCCTTTTAATAAGTCGTAACAATTTCCAGTCTATAATTTTTTTTTTCTTTTTTTTTTTTTTAAATAAATAATTTTTTTTTAGTAAATCTTTCTAACTTGTAATTGGAAATGTATTTTAATATACACGTTACTTTTTTAGTTTCATATTAAAGTTATAAACACTGATCTGTTTCCAAAATGCACGTTAGTCTGTTAGTATCATATTAAAGTTAAAAACACTGACAAAAATACCACAATACAACACTTATATATCTCTTTTAAACCAGTAACATCTGACTTTGCCGTGACAGCTGATGTCAACAATACTGGTATACTCCTACTTATTGATGTAAATTGAAAAGATATTTGTTGGGTCTCGCTATAGCACTATGGAAACAATTGTAATAGAATTAATTTACATTTCATCCGTAAACAGGTCTTTTATAACTTATTTTGTACAATCCTGTTTCAATATTTTATATATAATTCATGTAAAATTTCCGGATTTGTGTCCGATTCATTTCCATGTAAATTATATGATTTATTGACTCAGACTAAGACGTATCTGTCTTACATTTATTCAACCAAAGAACTGTTAAGAACCGATTTTTAATACTAAACATTCAACTGCCGTGTAATGCAATTACATAATGCGTGCGAGTGTTACATATAAATGTTTGGCACAGTATATTTACATTTCGCCTTTTTTAAACTTCATTTTAATTTTTATAATTCTTAAAAAACAAATTTCACACGATTTGGATTTTAAATTATTGAACGGCCGAAAAAAATGAGATTACAAGCAAGTCACGTGATCGTTGGCATTAATGCCAAATTTAAACGTAATTGCTCTTAATGGAAATTTTATATTAGAAAATCTATTTTAAAAAGTTTCACGTTATAAAATTTCATGAAAAAAGATTTCCACAATAAAATCAAATTCAAGAAGGTTTTGGATCTAATAGTTTAAGTCATATGGAATTTTATTCTTTTTTTAAATTATTTAAATATTGCATCAAAATTTCTGTCATGTTAAATTTTGTTAGCAATACATTATTTAGAAAATCAAAAATAACAAATGACATATCTGAATCGAGTTCATAAGCGTATCAAGTGATTCACCTTAAAGCATGATTACTTTTCATTTGATATGGAATATCGCAAGTTAGCGTTGTCCCGTAAAAATGATGTTATTTCAGCAAACCGCCACGTAAACTTTTTTTCCATCTAGTTCAGCAAAAATATTAGGGGATTATAGATCACGTGCTACGCTTATGAAGACAATTATTTATCTAACAATAATAAACGGAAAGTTATAACAAGAGATTACTATTTAGTAAGTCCCCTAATCTGGCGATAACAGACCCATTCAATGTCAATCGGTAATCATGCTGTAAGCTATGATACACTTGCTTGTTTAACTATTATAGAAAACCAGTTTTTCTACTATTATTTACAGTTTGATATGTCATTTAGGAATCGATGGGTTTTTACTTTCATTTGTAGTTCGATATGTCATTTAAGAATCTACGGTTTTTTACTTTCATTTGCAGTTCGATATGTCATTTAGGAATCGATGTGTTTTTACTTTCATTTGTAGTTCGATATGTCATTTAAGAATCTACGGTTTTTTACTTTTATTTGCAGTTCGATATGTCATTTAGGAATCGATGGGTTTTTACTTTCATTTGCAGTTCGATATGTCATTTAGGAATCGATGGGTTTTTACTTTCATTTGTAGTTCGATATGTCATTTAAGAATCGATGGGTTTTTACTTTTATTTGTAGTTCGATATGTCATTTAAGAATCTACGGTTTTTTACTTTCATTTGTAGTTCGATATGTCATTTTAGAATCTACGGTTTTTGACTTTCATTTGTAGTTCGATATGTCATTTAAGAATCTACGGTTTTTTACTTTCATTTGCAGTTCGATATGTCATTTAAGAATCGACGGGTTTT